>JAPYZR010000189.1:0-47326 GCA_030522945.1 Trichopria nigra | reverse complement strand
TCTTTTTTCCAAATGAATCTGACAGACTTTATTAAGATAATCTTTAAGTTTCAGAGCAGTCTGTCATTTCTTTCATAAACGCCGAAGCCACCTTAAACATTAAAAGACAAAAACACAGTAAATATACATGAAGTGACATAAGCATTAATTATTACAATACTCCGGCATTTAGAATGTTGAGTTTATTACTTCTTTTTACCCTAAATATATACCATATTCTTGTGCAATGGCTAGCTTGCCGTAAGTTTTGTAACAAATATATCAATGTGTATGAAAATTATATTACAAAACGCAAGATAGAACATCAAGGTTAGAAAGAGTCAGACGACGGTAGATGTCAAAGACGAAAACGAAGACGCGAGGCGATAGCAGGGTAAAAAGGACCAAGATGACAATAACATATAATTCCTAAAGGAGAGGAATAAGGAGGTTACGTCAGCTGATGGACTTCATGTTGGACTATTGAAATTATGTTAATAATTGTAATAATAGCAAACATAATGGTCTCTCGGTATACGCAAATCGTTTTCATCAACCATTAATGTCATGAATCTGGACGATTTTATTCATATCTACTGGACCAATCATTACATCCAATAGATAACAGCAAATGTTAATAATTGAAACTATGTGACGGGTGAATGTCGTCTTCAATCAATGCAAGCCTAAGCAAATAAATTGTATACAAAAACGTTAAACTTATGACTATAAACGTGACTATAAAAATGACGATAAACATCACAATTGAGTGAAATATAAAACATTACTCTAGCCGGTAGTCCATTTGATAAGTACAAAATTCCATTATCAATGAATGAATTGCAAGAATAACCTCATGAAACATCGCTTCCATATTGATTGACAACCTGAAAACATTTCGGAGGGTTGAATCCATGTACAATTGATGAAAACATTTTGATGGGTCATCGTGATTTGACACATCATCCTCGCGATTTTATAATCATAAATGCAATGACCCACTGCTCACGTGTCACTGCAGAAATAGTTAATTGACTCGCCGTTCAGAATAATCGAATCGATATTTCAGCTCTAGTTGCAAGAAGTCCCTGTACGATATTTTTGAACGTCAGATGTAAACATTATTTTTGAGCATATAAACCTCATCTTAAAACATGTGACATTATTATATATTTAAAATGGACGTAGTTCCTGCACCGTGGATATAACCACCAGAAAATGATAATGAACATTAACTCTTTATATTAAAATCAGATAAATACATCAGGAATTGTCATTAAACAAAAACGGAATGTTGTTTTAACACTACGATTCATGATTATCAAACTTAAGACAATAAGAAGGAGTCAGAAACAATAAAAACATGTAATATCTATCGCTGCACAAGAACAGAAGAAGTCATAAAAGCAAGTCACAATAATATCATTGGTTAATTTACACTTTATTTCCGACGATGTCCAGCTCACAAAAATCGAGATCCGTGACTATAGTAAGGAGTGCACGAAAACAGAATAAAAATAGAGAGAAACGAGTATACAAACATCTTCATACAAAAACTAAAGGTGCCACAAATCATAAGAGAGATGGAGGGAAGATATGAAGCGCGATACACGCCGAGAACTTAATATTGGACTAGCGCGGGGGAAAAACAGTTAGGAACAAGAAATAAGAACGCGTAGGCGGAGAGATCTGATTCGAAGCCTAGCACGGCGGATTCATAAACGACTCCAGACAGAAAAGAGGGAAAAGAGATCGGGAAAGACGAAGATGGGACGAACCGATATCGAAAGAATGGAAATAAGGTGGATTCTTAAAAAAAAACGGATAAACGGAGAGATAGTAGCGGACGTGTCGGTAAAATACATACGCTCAACGGTCGGACGAAAACCAGTTGAAAGCTGGAAAAATCTGAAAATAACGAACATAGAGAAACGTAATTGGTGGGAGCTGTGATCACGCACTGACGAATACGAAACAAATGGGTGAAGCGATGTAACATTCCAGCGGCAACGTACGCGTAAAATGCCCAGTAACCAATAAGGAACCATGCGAGCCGGGAATGCGGAAGAGGGCATATGCAAATGAGAGAGTAGAAATCCGCGACGAAGAGGAGGAGAAAATGAAAAAGTCTCAAACGCGAATATAGAAACAAAGGCTGAGACGAATTGTTATACGCCGAGCGAGGGAACGAAGAAATAGAAGACGCGAAGCTCAAGAGCCTGGAAGGAAGGGTCGATAAAATATGCGACGATGAGGAAGAGTGCGAGGGGAGAAGAATGTGTTTGTGAAGGCAAGAGAAAGAGAGAGAGAGAGAGAAAGGAGGGAGAGACGGAGAGAGAATGGAATAGAAGGCGAACGAGAGCGTGTATGGGAGAAAATGAGAGATAATAAGCGAAGAGAGAAAAGACAGCGAGAAGAGCGGAGCAATTTCTGATGGCGTGCAACCCGTGCAGCCGTGCCCGGATCAGTATTGTGGGGGCGGGAGGGGGGCATCACGCGCCAACCGGCCGAGGGGGATGCAGGACGTTCGAGCACGGTCGTAGCGCGTGGGAGAGAACACAGGCAGATTCCGAGAGCACAACCGGTTCGCTCGTAAGTCACTGCTCCGCATTGCACCCTTGAGACTTCGCTCAAGCTGTTGGCCGTGCTCCGCATCATGTTATCCTACCGAAAAGGCGCGGTTGTCTTTTTGTTCCTGGAACTTTTGCGCGGACAATGCGAAGTCTCGACGATTAACGCCTATTCTCGAAACACCGCTCCGTATCACGTCCTAATGAACCCTTTGTAAATTAGCATGTTGGTATTTGGTTTTGGCCGATATGATGTGTTGCTTGAGTTTTCTTTCTCTTTGGTTGGTTGAAAACTGGGATCCAATCAGTCCTACTTTATGTCGATGGAGTCACTTATATTCATCGACTGTTCACTTACATTAAGATTACAGTGGCCGAGACCATGATATGCTGTATTTATGTACTTATGTGTATAATCATAACCCAGCCACGAGTCTAACAAGACTGAAACAGAGACGACTATCTACGAAGACAACCTTATAGATAATATGCTATTGCATTTTGCAACGACAAGCATCGGCAAATTTCTATTGTCTTTAATTAGTCCACACTCTTAATGGTCTAAATGGTCTAAATATCCAGAGATATTTATCGTTTTGTACATTGCACATTACAAACAAAACTATCGAACCAACAGTGCCGATTATATCTCGTAAACGATTATATGAATCTATCGACAAGCACGTAATTTTGGATGTAATGGCCCACGACTCGGTGCGAATTGTTCAAGTGCCGATTTAAGCATGAACAATGTTGAATGAGCAAATTTTGGACAGCATTTAATCGATACGCCATTACCGAAATTCAGTGAAATTTATTAAAGTTGGAGTTCGATGTATCTATAATGAATGCGACGATATGAACCTGTAACATAGCATTTTCGAAACATCACTGAACGAGACGATCGTTCGTAAAACACGCATACGTGCAGGAATGTCAAGCGGGAAAGGTCATCGAAGTACGAGGCTGACGAGAATGCACGCAGCATTGCATCGACGTTGGGTTAAGCGATATTGATCGAGGCCACTGTATTATGGTTTGCACTTGGGGAGCAATGGAACCTTGGTGCGGGGGTGGCGGTTACAAACGGACACTGCGGGCTTCATTACGGGATGCTAAAGGTCGTGATCTGAGTTCCGCAGCATCCCTTTTTTCCCTCTCTCTCTCTCTCTCTTGTTGTTTCTACTTCTCTCACTCCATCGCTCTTTGTCGTTTTTCCAACAGATATTTCTCCCTCTCTCGATATCTTTTGTCCCTTTATCTGTAACATCGCTTATTGTCGCTTCAGTTTAAATTTGATATTCTTGCAAAGTTACATTCAATTCTACTTCAATAGCTGACTGTGTTTTTCTCACTGCAATACAGTTCGGCTGGCGCGCAGTGCGACGCTTACCTACGTTTGCGATGCTCTTTTGTTCCATGTGAAAAGGAATTATTGTTTAATATTTTAAAATGAAAATAGAATATATATCGTTAAAATTTGTCTATGAATCCATCATTCATTGCAAACGTACTTGGGACATTATGGTCAGTTCTGATGCTAATTGTCTGTGCAACTTCATGAAAAATAGTTGGGTCAACCATACTCTAGTTAAGATAACCATTCTCATGGTTGCCGCAAACATTTCTACAACCGAAAATGTGAATAGAATGAGTATAACAAATTATGTGTTGAGTTCTGTGCTCATGTTTTCTTGTACTACTGTAGGGGTTTCATTTTCAACCTCAAAAAGTAGCTTAGAAATCAACGTACATGAAAACTTAAAGAGTACTTTTTGTCCTCATTCCGTTGATCTTTTTAGCACTGCTGATTAAGTATTAATTATTTTTTATATCTTTATGAATTTGTAAAATAAAACTTAATACTTCCTTTGTAACAAACCTTTTCACATTTTACTCGTACAAATTCAGCTAAGAACTACTTTTTTCATTTATAATGGTCACCCATTTTCAAACCATTACAACTTTGCGACCAATGGTGCACTGCTTTTCCAAAAATAATTATGATCATTTATAAAAAGTCCAACCAGGTAAAATCAACTATAGAGATTAAAAAATTCAGATATGTAAATCTGGCAACCACTCCTTGTAGGCCTACGTAAACGCTTATCTTAAAATGCGCGCATTTTTGCAGCGCTCGAGCAGATCCGATGTTTGCACGAAGCACTTGCGTGTGACTGAATTCCTGGTTTCGAACTCGGTTAACAAAACCGTTCGAGTCGATCGGGCGGGAAATATCTGAGGCCATTAAAAAGTTGCGCAACCGTTGAATATGCGAAACAGGAATCCGGCTATTCCCTTTTTCCGCGTTCCACTTTACTGATACTAACATCTCTCTACTCTCGCTTTCTGCACCCTTTACGACTCCAGCTTCCTTCGAATTGTTTCGCATCGATTGTTGCTTGTTTGCGCGAATTGATGACGGTTCTTACTTTCGTTTTTTCGAAGAAGGCGGATATAAAAAAGCTTATATATTAAATAAGAATATACGATAGTTTAGATATGATTATGGACCATAGGATTTCAAGAGACATGATCTAAATAATGATATAATGTCAATAAACACTTGCTAGATTAACCAGAAAGGTGAAGAAATAGAAATATCTTACTATCATTGAAAGCTATTCGTATTGAAACTTTCTCACATCACTCATAATCACACAAAGTGACACCACCCCCATGGCGCTCGCGTGCACTACCTTATGTACGGTTCAACGGGAATCGACATTCAAAGATTTGGCAGCCGCGGAGAGATTTCATTATAGTTCTGATTTTACATTCAACGATGAGCATTATACATATATACTCGAGAAGGACCGTGCCAACGCTCCAATCAGGAAGTAAACCATCCAGTCATCGCGACACCTGTGACAAACTTTTTTATCACTTATTATACGGCCGAAGCTCCAGGAAGTTAATAAAGATGGGCGTATATTTACGCCTTAAATTTACCTTGATACCAGTCACATGAATAAGTATTGAAAGTCAAATTGACCAAGTCACGCCTGTAACTTGTCTGAAATAATATTAATTCACTCACTCTTAAATGGGTGTTGTAATTCACATTGAAAAGTGGAAGTCACGCAATTAGCACTGGATATCCATTGGACGTCCACGATTTGTCCAATTTTTGTCCATTCGTCCTTGAACGAAAATTGGACGTACGTTGTAAGTCCAGATATGCACGGATAATGGACGTCCAATCTCACATGTACATTAGACGATCAATGTACGTTCATTGGACATCCACTTTATGTTCTACGTCTATTTTACGTAAACAATTGACGTCTGGTGTACGACGCCGACGTCGCCAGTCACACGTTCCAACTGGATGTACATTGAACATCCATTGCACATACAATGACGCACTGAACAAAATTTCTATATTCAAGTAAATATTTATTTAGTAAACGTATTTACTTGAATTAAGAATACGTTTCCTTCATGTTAGTAAATTTCACTTAATGCAAGAAAATCTTTTCTTGACTCAAGTAAATATTTACTTGAAAATAACAATTTTTTGTTTCAGTGGTAAATTGGACGTCCAATATTTATTATGCGTCGCATGCGCCATGACTCGCGTCACACCATCATAAAAGTTGCGAAATATCCCTCTATCCCGCGGCATGTACGATATTTTATATATAATACGCGATAATGATAATTGTTCATTCCCGTACGTATGTGTATGTATCTGTTTAAGGGTGTTCTCCTGGAATGTGCGATAAAGAAATCGCACGTGGCGCTGTATAGTATCGATATAAAATGAACATATACATATAATAATATATATAATGCACATAACGCATATCTGATTAAATGTATTATTTCTCGCTGACGTCTCTTATTATTTTCTCTAGGGACTAGAAGTAAAACTTCTATACCCGCTCACGTCACAGGATCATAACGCCGAACTTCTATCCCTTTTTAGAGGTATATGGGCCATTATCGTGCACGTGTTATATAAAGTCATTTAATCTTTGCTCAATGTGTATAATGTAGTATAATGATATAATGCAGATTCAATTTACGTTTAATATTAATTGCGTGGCGAACACATTACTTAAATCGGAAAATGAAACATTTACCCAACATCAGATAGGTGATTTTTGTTCTAGAGCAGTTATAATGTTAATGATGTTACGGGTTGATTGGAACCCACTTCCAATATTCACTCTAAATACGGTTTAATCGGATCGTTCTAATCTAATCCATCTCGTTGTCCACGTACCCAAGCCCATCTTCCTATCTCGTATTACATCATCGACCTTCCTTACTTTTCTCTCTTGAAAATTAATATTCTCCATCTCTCGTCTTCTCGATGCCTCTTTGTGCATCTCTCCGTTTTCTTCTCTACCTCATCTATTTATCGCATCGATATCGCATTACTATTACATCGGGATCCCAATTTTTCCTTTCTTTCTCTCGAATTAATGACCTCAATTCCCATCTCTTTCCCTCACTTGATCTTCCTCTTACATTCTCTTTCTCTCTCGCTCTAATTCGCTTTCTATCCATCTTCGTTTCGTTCTGTATATCCTATTACGTAATCGGAACCTTTACTACTTCTATCTCTCCTTTTAAACGAATGTATACCGGGGTTGCTTCTTCTCGTTGTATACATATAACTATCCTCGGACGATCTCTCGTTACTTCATTTATATCCTCTTGCATTCACTACTCGTTTCGAAATGAATGTAGACTCGCACTTTAGCTTATTCTTCTCTCGGCTTCTTTGCGGTTTTATATCCATCCTTTTTTAAGTTTATATTCTTTCTCTTTCTGTCTAACTCGTGTCCTCTCTCTTTAAGTACAAGCAAGGTTGAAAAGTAAAATCTTCTACACAGCTTCCTTATTAAAATAAATTCTTCATAAAAATTAAAGCTAAGTTATAACACTTGAATTTTTAGTTTGAGTTCAGTATTTGAAAATTTATTAATGTTTAATATGACATGTCGATATTCTTCTATGATTTCTCGTGTAGAAATCACAATATAAATTATCTTCATTCAAACAAATTCTTCTTTCAATTAATTTTTTAAAACATAATTTTATTTACAGATTGTAGATTGCGCTACGAAAAAAGAGAGATCGTAAAGACGTTTACAATTCTTCCTTTTGCTTCACCGCAGACGTCTTTCCATTGTCTATCACTCTGACCGAGTGCAGTTACGTCATCGTTCCTTACTTACTCCCTCTTTCACTGTAAATCAATGTTCGGTGTTGACCTACGGGTCAGAGAACCCAACAGCCCTAATTCAATTACACCGGACAAAATGACGAATAAGCTATAATAGTTAGCGTCCAAATTTACGGCACGACTCAAGCGATGAAGTAATTAAACGTTCCAAACAATAATGTTGGATAATTTGTTTCCCCTTGGATCTTTGTATTTCGAGGAAATTAAGTCGAATGCCATTAAAGTGTCGCTTTTTCAATCAATATTCATTCATTCCCTTTCCAATCCATTTCCATCATGAATAGAAATATTTTCTTGTCACAATTGACGCAAAATGGTATTTTACGCCCTAGGCACGAAAAATACAATTCACCGTAATGCGTTTTTTTTTTTATTTCAACATTCTCGTTCGTGTTATGCAAGAAATATTATTTTATGCTAAAATGTAAGCCATAGACACGCTTAACGGAGTCATTGGTTTAAACTATATGCAAGCAATATGATTTTATTTACGAGTACATTCAGGCGACTTTGAGGGTCGTAATATACCGTGTCATTTTCCCTTATCTGCCAAAGTGATCCGTTCCAGGCGATAATGAAAATCAACCAAATCGATCTCTCCTTCTCTTTCTCTCTCTCTCTCTCTCTCTCCCTATGTCTCTCTCCCTTTCTATCTCGTCTCCCTCGCTCCACCGTTTCGCCGCATCCCCGCAAATACGCGCTAGATATGCTCCGGCTATCGACGATTCACGGTTGATCGCCAATCTCCCTTAGCCTGGTGCTCCCTTCGAAACTCCAACGCCAACGTGACCCTCTCCGGTGCGGTCAGCGCTATTTACGCCGTGGATATTAATAGGCATAGTTCACCAAAGAGAATTTGCCTATCCCTTTCTCTGCGTCTGTAAATTGTTCGAAAATTGCATAATTCGCAAAATGCTCACGAGCCACGGGCGCGCACTGCTGTGACGTGCGTGTAATTCCGAGCTTTTTTAAGCGTTGCGCGGAGGTCGATTTACGATCTGGTGGGATGGTTAAGGGGAGAAAGGTATACGTAAGGATTGTATTTTTAACTTCATCGAATGGTTGTTACTCATCGGTTACAATTTATCGTACGTAATCGATGAATAACATCCGAAGAACTCTATTTATCAATAATAATTCTTGCAATCTTAAATATACACTTTCATAATTTTGATGTATATACTTCGGTGAATCCATTTAATCGATTCTTCATTTGTAATTTATAGACCACAGTTTGTCAAACTGCTAAACGTAATTAAACGCAAACAATTCGTGTACATTAGCCGTCATGAAGCTCGATATAACGTGATGTTTTCAATTCGTAATATGTTTCTTATGGTGCAGCTCAACGAATATTATTTCCCGATAACAATTTGACAAATGGAAATTCATCGAAAACAATTCGTCAATTATAACTTGTCAAGCACAATTCAACGAGTTCAATTCATCGAGTGCATTTCGTCATTTAACATTTTAAGAATTCGATTCGTCGAAATCAACTCATCATATATATATACACTGTGCCTGTTATAACTGAACAAAAAACGGTGCAACCTCTGTAATCAACCTCTATAAACACAGTGGCAAGAACTGGATCAATAACGAACCCTGCTAAGTCGCTTAAAGGTATAACAAAATGGAAACAATCCCAGGCCAACAAAAAATGTCCAACAATCCAGGTCTAGGATCGCGTAAGACTACGTTTTGTTTGCTTATTTCCGTGTTACATAGCTACGAGAGCAGATCTATAGGGAAAAAAACGCGTATCGTCAGAAGGAGGGTCAGGTCGTGCCTGGATTTAATCTCATATCGACGTGAAACATCGCGGCGTAAAGCGAGTTGCAAGAAGCCGTGGAAGCGATCGTTTCCACAAATCAATGCGAACGAGCGTTCGGTTATATTATACCGATAGATTCTACGTGACTTGGCCGCTGGTTTATCTAACGGCCAAACTTCTTGCCCAGCGGAGAAAACGAATACGAGAACGATGAAACGAAGTGAGAGCGAGAAAGAAAATAAATACGAAGCGATAGAAAGAGAGCGAGAGAGTGAGAGAGAGAGAGAGAGAGAGAGATAACGAATGAATAAACGAGATAGATAGATGCGTCGGGAGATATAGCGAAGAGGAATGCAAAGATAATGGTCGACGAAAAAGAGACGACGTGATCGAAACGAAGGAAGGAGACAAAGCGTGCAAGGAGGATGGCAAAACCGAGATGAGATATGACGAAAAACGCTGGAGGGAGAGAGGCGGAAGAAAGAAACGAGAGGCATGAAAGAGGTACGGAAAAGAAAAATGGTGCAGCGAGTTGAAGAGGGCGAGGCCGAAGTAGAAAGAGAGGAGAATCGGACAAGAGATTCGAGTCCGAAGATTCTCTCTTCCCATCTTCCGTTTCCCATTCCTTCTCTCGTTCCCGCTGCCCGAGAGAGATTGCGGCGTTTTCGTGCTTTCGCGATCGATGCGCGACAAACGAGAGGAATACAGAATGCGGAACGGACGCGAGGGCCAGCGATTATTCGAAAACACTTCCGGACAATATTAGCTTTCGAAGTGTAGCCAAAGGAAGGATCTTGTTATATATTTTGATTTGTATTCAACGCGAGAAACATTTCCAATAATTTCTGCGATATTTCTATTGGATACATTTTAGTATCGAATGTAACTATCAGGTGGAATAATGTGGATTACTTTTACGCGAGGTTGAGGAATGTTAACGAGTCTTTTGTTCTTTATTCTTGGTCATCGAAATTTGTGTCATTGCATCGATTTGTTTTGTTATATTCGTAGTCGTATTACAATGATAGGAAATCGTATTACGTCGTACCATTTACCTCAACTTCGACTTGGACCTATTACGTTGACGTATATATTGCCTGCTGCTACATTTATAAAAATATTTAGAACATTTTCCTTCCTTCAATCCGTTTTGGCATTCCAATACGTCACGTTATACCCTACCATACTGCATCGTTGTATCACTTTGTGAATTCCATTCCATCAATTCTGACTCCGACTAATCGGCTTATTCCATTGAATCACTTGGTCATCCGCCGTATCTCTTACAGTGTCATATCACTACGAGTTTTCCATATTCTCAGTTTACTCAAGCGTCACGATTTCACTCGCTTCTCAACAGTTTTGAATCCATTGTCACAATTTGTGCCATTAGTTAAAAGCTTCAATTCCTTCCGTCGTAGATCTTCAGGGTTTACGTCATTATTTCGTTCGTTCGTTCCGACTTTGGTAATCTTTCGACAGTTCTTTTCTATTTCTCTTCCCTTTTCCTCTTCAGACAGTTTGATACATCTAGTTAATTTCATCGTTTTACCATATCATCTTCATTTCATTGTATCATTTATATTTCTAAAGATTAAAGTGTAGATTCTGGTGTACTGGAACGTCCAATGTGTATGTCTTAATGTCACTACCGGGGACGTCCATTGTGCAACTATAATGGGTGTATAATGGACATGTAGTGGGATTTACAATGGACGGAAATAGATTTTCTAATGGATATAACTGAACGTTCATTGATCGTCCAATGTACATGCGATTCTGGACGTACATTACCCGATCATATTTGGACAGCCAATGTATGCACAATTTTACTCTATAATTGTGCATTGTATTATCCTTTTGCAGATAAATTAGTTAGATGTATGTTTTTTAAATGCTTTTATTTCGACTTAATCAACTATATATGTTTCAATATATGACAATAACAAAAACAATTTCAATCTTTAAAATATTACTCATCAAAAGAAATTAAGGACTATAAAAGAGAAAACGCAACAGCATTTTTCGTCAAAGCCTAGGCAGTACAGTGTCAAAATGTGAGAGGCTGCAATAAAGCAAATATTAATATTTCAAGTGGCGACCACTTGAAAAACCTTCGAAACTGATGAAATAAGCGAAGCGGGTCGCGAATTCCTCTTCGCGTTGTAGGATGAAAAACAAGCTTCGAGCCGCACTCCTTGGCCCGACCGATAAAAATTACAAAGTCTCGCGCAATGCGGCAAGAAACGCGATAAAATAGGCAGAGACGGAGAATGAGAGCAAGAGAAAGAGAGAGAGAGAGAGAGAGAGAAAGAAGAAGGGTTGAGGAGAAGCAATCTTTCGTGTTCAGGGAGGGTTCGCGTACTCGCGATTACCTACGTGCTTGCTTTCCCTCCAAGAAAGGACGCTTGGCGGCCTAATTTATTAATGGAGTTTTGATTCGCCCTTGCGCTCTCGGTCTCCCGCGCGCTTTCCGCATCTTCAATTAACACGCTTTTGTTCGCAGAGCGACGGGAGACTCAAGTAGACTTCAATCGACTCGCGTCCAACTTTTCTCCAATCAAGCCTCCCTCCGTTGTCTCAATTGTTATTCCGAAGGGACCTTTTATAGCTTTGGAAAATTCCAAAGATTATCGAAGATGAAGTTGGGATCAGATCGCCAAAGTCTGATCATTCGTACGAGGAGTGCAATTCTACTAGTGGAGTTTGCCGAATACAATTCGAAAATTGAAATCAATTGGCACAGCCCTGGGACATTCGTCCGAAGTGCGGAAAAGCTCTAGGATCGTTTGGCAATTTCGACCTAGACGTCGCAAGCTCGCGTGCTTTTCATTTGGCGTGAAGCCCGCTCGGGTGGCGTGCCGTGAATCCGAAGCGGCGGCGTTCGAGCGTTCGTCGACCGGATATGAAGGCAACTTTCTTGGTTAGACGTCGGGGTCCGTGCGGAACGAACAAGCGCCAAAGTCGACGTGGAAACGCCCGTCAGTCCATCCGCCCGTTCGTTTATTGTAGCTCAACGTCTGAAATTCGCGCGGTTTTTAGACTTTGGAATCGACGCGAGAATCGGAATCAGGATCGTGCCTGGCTTTTTACCACTATACCGAGAGCGGAAGCTCGAGCGGCGAATAATTTCTTCGATCGCTGCAACCGAATTAACTGCTGGTCAGGTTTCTAGACGGGCAATTTCCCATCGGTTTTTTGCAATGTCTTGAATATGCACCTATTTTTGAAAGTATCGCCTGGAAAAATATTTAAAACTCAAATGTCGATTTTGAAATCTCCGAATCGCAAATGAATAGTCCTGTAATACGACGGCATTAACGCGAAGTCTTGAAAAAGTGCAAAGGCGAAGGGAGGACGAAGCTGTGGAGGGCGAGACCCTCCGACGGCGCAGGTCGATCCTTTATTTATTTCCTGGACCGCTGTAATATTCATCGGGCAGAAATTGATTTGGAATTAGACTCCTCTTAGACCGCCCTTCTGCTCTCGGCATGGTGCGGCGGGATCGCTCGAGGGTCGCTCTTGGAGCGCTTTTTGCTTCTCGCGACGAAGCTCGCGCAGGGTGTCTCGACAGAGGGACTGCTTCGGCTCCTCGCGAAACTCTCTCTTTATTTCACGGGAGAGCGAAGAGCGTACGGAAGCGAGATCTTTGAATTTTCTACCCTCTTACATTACCCCAAGGCGCTGGTCCTTCCCTCCGCAAATAGCCGGACTATGCGTCCAGTAACCTGGGTAGGGCTAACTTTTTTCTCTACTCTATGTTTGAGAGGGTGTGTATTCAAATATTTTCGTAGAATGTAACGGCATTGTGGTTTATTTGAAATTTTTTATAAAAATTGTATACGAGTTTTTGCCTTTTTTTTGCTAGAGAAAAACGAGAACTTTACCTCTCATATTCACGGGGGATATCAAAATAATTGAATGTATTATTAAAAAAAAAAAAAAAAAAATGATTTGTAATAAATATTGTCAATATATAAAGAGCGAAAATCGATGAAAACTATAAAAAAAGTTGATTGGTGCAATTGATTATAAATTGATCAAACTATTACAAAAATTGTCGAAATACTTCACGAATTATATTCGGCAAATTATATTTCATAAAAGTATAATGATATAGTACAAGTTACACATATACCTATATAATTGCTCGTGTTTCATTAAAACTAAGTCACGGCTAAGCATTTAATTCGTTCATCTTAATCCACGTTGTTATAATCGTGGATTGAGCGTCATTTTACGACAGTAATTATTCAAGCTCAACCGTAAGTAAACCGACATCTAATTTCGCGCGCTTAATCGATCGCAATTGTCATTGAATTTTCGAAAACCGAATTCGCTCAAGCGTCGAATTCATTATTCGCGTTTATGATCCAACAAGTCGTGAAAAGTAATCGAATTTTACGCTCAGCGAAATTCTGCGCTGAAATTGCGTACGCGGGATATTCAGTACGTAAATTTAGACGGTGGAAATTGAACGAGTGGCAGCTAGAGGAAACGAGTTCGAACCTAATTAGGGTAGCGAGAGTCCCCGAGCTTTTCTTCGTCGATACTTGACCCCGCGTTTATTTTGAAAAAAGGGGTAATTTCACTCAAAAGCCAGCGTAGTGCGAGCTTTGCCGAATGTTTTCTTAATGCGGAATCACTCCGTCTTTCATTCGACCACCCCTTCCACGAGGAAACACGGCAAAGGGGCTGAATATTTTTTTCCTTCGTTCCGCTTGCATTGCCTTTGACTTTTTACGCGTGGAATACTCATTAGGGAGAACGGAAACCAGTTCGGGAGTCGGCTTTCGCGCCTTATATACGGACGATTGAACGACCGAATGGAACATTAGTTTTATCAATTCGCCCAATGTTAATCCGTAATTGGATTTTTTTTTATTTGAAACTAAAACAAAATTCCATCCCTTTCGATAAGGAAGTAGCTTGAAAATTAATGAAAAAAGACCCCTCTTTTAGAAATATTCTTCTCTATTAAGGTTCCAACTGATGCGTTTTGTCGAATAATTCGTAACGAATTATGCTTGAAGAATGGGATTCCGTGAATTGAGTTCAGCCAATTTCGCCCAAATTCCGACGAATTACGTTCCTCGAATTATTCTTCAAATTGTGTCAAACGAATTACGCCAAATTACGTCCGCCGAGTTACGTTTTCGGAATTGAATTCATCAAACATACGCTCCGTGTCGAGTGAAATAATTCTATTCTACTAATTTCATTCGTTGTATTGCCTAGACGTGTAAGGTTTCGAGGGCAATTCAAGGATTGATAATGAAGAACAGAATATGTGCACCGTGAAAAATGTCATTAACTTTCAACGTTTAGTGCGCACAACTACATGAAATGTAGTCATGACAAAATAAAAATGCAACTAAAATTAACATTTAGGTACATTTGAATTAAATTTAAAGCAATTGTATAGAAATTTTAGGAGATGCATTTCATGAAATTTCAGTGCAGAGATATATTATGTAATATTTCATATGCATCGGTAGCATGAAGCGTACATTGAACTTCATGTTGATAATATGTGAAATGTATACATAATGAAGTTATAAATAAAATTTTGATATACGTGCAGACCAATATTACATTAATGTACAAGATGATAACAATTCATGCACGCGTCTAAAAATTGAATAAAGTGTATATGAAATGCAAAAGTAACTTTACATTGCATGCGCTTTTAATGTTCACTCTATATTACTTTCAATTCAATGGAAATGTTAATGAAATTAACACTGAAATGATTTATGTAAGGACTGTAAAGGCAATAAAATTTATGTATCTGGATCAAATTTTTATGAACGACATTATACATATGTTTTAATGTGCTTGCTTAAAATATTGTTACCCGTTACGTTTCATTACATTTCATGCATTTTTTTCTTTTTTTTTTAATATATTTGAGAAACTCATCGGATCATTAAGTTGACAGATATGTATATAATGAATGATATATAAAAATTGGTACCTGTAGATTAATTGACAAGTCTTTAAAAAATAAAGAAAATAAAAAAAATTTCCTTAAAGTTGTGTTCATTCCGTTTTAAGACTCTTTAGGAAACGAACCGTCATTAATTATTACCTATAGCATAAATTAATCATTCTAAGAATATTGTTTTAATTATACGTGCTATGTTTAACAGGGAGAGAAAACAATGAAATGTAATAAAAATTAAACGAGCAATTTACAATTTAGAGATCGTGTTGTGTTCCCTCTTTAGAAATGAATTCAAGGGTTTGTTACGTCGGAGGGTAGAAAATTAAATTAACCCTATTTTAGAGGTTCTACACGAAGTTCCTTGGATTCGTTTAAAAATCAAGAGCGAAACATATCTTGCGGATAATTCTTAACTTAAATTACTCACTTTTAATTTAACACGAAAAGCTTAGATGTATTAAGAATTAGGAACAAAGAATTGAAAAATATTCATAAGTAAGGGAGAATCTAGGAATAATAAAGAGAATGTTAATATATAATAATAAATGAAAAAAGCTGTTAATAACAATTATAATAATGATAATAATCGAAGATAAAATTACACGAAAATTGAAAACAGTAAAAAAACTTTGATTTTCATCGTAATAAGTAAATCTACTTGGAAGATTGTTTACTACTTCGCTTCTTTCTGCGAAGCTGTCTGACTCTTTTTTATTTTTTTATGAATGAAGGGCAAACGTCGAATGGAATAAAGTCTCAAACGATTTAGAAGTTTTCTCTGAGATGCCGCATTTGCCCGATTGAACTTCGTTTTTTATCGGTTCCTTTTTCTGTTTACGATACGTGTGGTAAATAAAATGACGAAATGTAGCCTTCAACTTTTCACTGTGGAGCTTTTCCAAGTTCAGGACTTTGAAAGTTTGTGAATACAATTCTTTCCCATATTTATAATGCGATTACGGCGATGCTCTAACTCTACCATTAATAACAAAAATGTTTTATTTATTTTTGTATACAAGTAACATTTATTTGCATTATTATATATGTGAAAAACGTACATACATATAGGGAATGAAAGGAAATATTCGAGCATTGTTCGAAATTGACAAGAGTATTTTTTTAACCATGTCAATGCAAACCTTTAATGGATATAAAATATTAGAGTGTATACTAAAATTCACATTTTCCAACAATCGGAACGAGTGACATCAAAGTCTTAAAGCATTTTGAAAACTAAGCGAATGTCAGGCAAAATAAAATGCTTTCTCAAAAGATAGTTACTTGCTGCAATATTCATTATTCGTCGGCGATTTAAAAGTCGCAATAAAGCCGAGAGTTAATAAATAAAACACACAACCACGAGCGACACCCTAATCGCGAACCATAACGAATACCCGGCGCGACAAAGAAGCTGATAACGGCGTAAGGCAAAAAAGATCCCCTTGTTACCGTCTTATCGGGAGAAGACGCGAGCGCGGATAACCACGAATAACGAGAGGGCTACCTAATCAAACGGCGCGTATACGCCAGAAATGCAAATTCGCACACTGGAAGTTGCTTGGAAAGGGCGGATTCTTCGTGGTTCAGAGGGGGTTGCCGAGGGGACCGGGGTTCGGAAAAGCCGCGCAACACGCAACCAAGCCGTCGATCCACCGCTCGCAGAAAACGTAGAAACTTGCAATGGCATTCGTATACTAAAGTTGATTTGCATAGACACCCCAAACGGCAATGACTCTTCCTTTCTTTGCCCATTCCCCCCATTCCCACCTCGTCGTCCTCGCAACGTCAAACTCGTCCCTAGGAAAACACCTTACAGGCCTATATCGAGCTTTTTCCCCTTACCAAGGATCAAAAGCGAAAAATATATCTGTTATCGGCTTAGTTCGCGATTAATCGTCCGTAAAAATTCCTCAGGGTACATCTCGGCGGTATTTTAAGTACAAGTTTTAATTCGAAGATGTTTATTTATTAACTCGTCTAACACGCGGTATAATGAGTATTATAATTGTGAGAATAATTGAATTTGGTAACTGCCGGGTTATTATATCCCCCATCATAAATGGAAAAATGGAAAAAGTCACTTTCTACTTTTGAAAAAACTCAGCTATACACTGTACACATAAATATTTGCAAAAATTGCATAGTGTGCTAAAGTAGCCTAGGTACAATAGTTTAAATACACCGTGGTATTTCTTCACGAAATGTATATCATTGAAAAAATGATATTATTTTATTATTGACTTTATTACCAAATTATAGGCTGAAGGGAAGACAAGAGCTTTTTAGATACTTTTTTTGTAAATTCTATAAAATTGCAGGTTGTAGAAGGCACTTTTATTGTACATTTTTAAAAATAATTAATAATTAACGATGAGTGTAATAAATTATTGTCCAATAGTGTCGTCAGAAATTGATAAAAATTAACAAAAACTTTAAAAACACTTAATTAGAATTTGCAAACGTTTAGTAAATAAGTCATTGATTTTTCAACTAAATGAAAATTTGTCAATAACAGATGCATATTTTACCGACTTGTGGTGCTATTGGTAAAAAATGTAATAGTTCTGAATTAAAACTATAAATATTGTAAATTTAAGCAACATTTTAGTATTGAACTTAATTAAGACATTAACAACGAAGAACTCCGATTATTTTACTCATCTTCAAGCCTCGTTATTTTTAATTAATAAATGGAAATTTTTGATCGAAAACTTTATTTCCCGCTATTTTCTGGTATGTTCTTTCAGAATTTTGGATTAACATTGAAATACATTTCTAGAAAATTAAATATATGTCAAAAAATATGAAAATTTTAAAAATCCATTCTTTTCATAATTTTTTCTTTTAAACATTGAAACCCCAAGACAAATTACATTTTCTTCAATTGGTGGACAAAAATTGCTTAGTTTAAAGTACATTTTTTGTTTGTATCATAAAAGTCGTTATCATTTTAAAAAACGGCTTACGCAACGTATGAGTTACCCTTTTAATATAAAGTATCGTATATTTTGCGCGATCATATATATATATATCTTTTTTCAGTGCCAACATTCAGGGATGGTACGCGGAAGGCAGACCGGAAGTAAGAATGGCCGATCAGTCTCCCGGGAGTCCTACGTAGGTTACAGGCCATAGCAGGCCCTTCTCGTCGCTCTCGTGTCGCAGTCCCTTTTCAGATAAGAAAGCGCATACCTATAGAATTGTTTCGCCGCAGAGAAAAACTCCAGGGACAGCTGCAAGCGATTTCTTAACGCTCGAAAAATTCGCGAGTATATTCACGAACGTAAATTTGGGTAAAAAATTGAAAAATTTTTCACGTCTCCAGGGTCTACCAGGACTTTCCGAAGAACGCCTATGAATATATGCACGGATGCTCTTCACCGTATTCGGGTATTTCGTTTTGAATGACATTTGATGGGATTTGTTAATGTAACTTCAGGAGGAAAAGCAAATCTTTTTACTTTACTCCAATATGATATTTAATTGAATTTTCGTGTAAAATTTATTATTTAATAACGTAATAATATCTTTTTTTTTGTAATGTTTATAATGTTGTACAAATTACAATACAAAATACGAATGATGTAATGAGACATTAACGATAATTTTCGATAATTACTATAAACTGTATATGATTTTAAAACAGTTAATGATACTTGTTGTTTCTACTATTAGAAATTAAAATTTATGAAAATTGATTCCAGATGTTGCAAATTAAAAACTGTAAAAACTTTGTTCTTTTTTTAAAATTAATTACAAAATTCAATCTTTATTTAAAGTAATGTATATGTAGACATATCACATATATATGTATATCACATACGTCATATGTGTAGTTAACATTGATGTTCTCCATAATGTATGATAATGTAAAAATTGCATTACCCATAAAAAATAAATTTTCTTACGTACATTATTGGAGAATTGATTGAATGTATTACATTTTATTTATCGGACTTGTAATACAATTTACCGAAACATTTGATTTTAACTTATTTTATGGTTTTCCACTTTCTCTCATTTAATTTTTATTTCCCCTTCCGTTTCATATTTTCTCTTACTTATCTCCGTCTCGCTCATTTATTCAATCTCTTTCATTCTCTATTAATAGTTAAAATACGTTATTGAAAACGTGTTTTATCTTTCATTCTCTCTTCCATTCTCTCTCTCTCTCTCTCTCTCGATCTTCGTATACTTCGTCTCATTCGCTCTTTATCTCTATCCACTCTCTTCGTTTTTCTTCTATCGCTTCTCTTTGCGCGTTCGCTAACTCGAAATTGGCTCCAATCGCAGTTTTCCCCGGAGTCCGGTTGACCCACTTTTCGAAAGTGAGCTCAGAATTCTCGAATTTCTTCTCTCCCTCGGTATCATGGCTCCCCAATTTGCTCACTTTTACGAGAAAAGCCATTTTATTATATACGTATTTCAATAAAATAAAATTCCCCGGTGCTTTTTAAAAAAGCAATTTTCCCTCGTCGAAGCCCCATCACGATTTAAGGCGAATCACCTGGTCGGACGATGTTATAAGTAAACAAATGTAAATTTTCCGCCGTTTCGTTAATCAGATTTTTTATCTTGAGTTTCGCCTCGAGATAGGTTATGGAAATATCAAATAATAACAAAAAATAATACAACTGAAGTGTACACTAGGCAAATATAGTTTCTGATACTGTACCTTTCAAACGTGTCTAAATTAGACAACATAATTTTTATTTGACTGATGCATTCCATGTGGTTCAGACAAAATTGCATTACAAAGTCATTGAATTAAATATATTATATATGTTATTTAAAAAAAAATGTATCGTCTATAACAAAAATAATTCCACGACTTACTAAAGAACGAAATATAATGTAATCTCGTAAAGAGTTACCAGCCAGATACTGCGGGAAATAACTCGATGCCGTAAAATATTTCAGCGCGAATGGAGCAAAAGTCAGCCGGTGCCAATTTCGGAGCGACCTGGACGCCTTTCAGCGGTTTTCCGCCGGCGACTTCCGGTGTGGAATTGCACCCCCTTCCTGCCCCCTTCTTCGCCCTCGCGTCCTTTCTATCATTTCTTTTTTTACCATCTTCGTCACTCTCCTTCGACTTCGACTTTTTTTCTGCTCCATCGACGTGTATCCGACAGACACATGGAAAACGAGGGAGGCTATATTATTTGCATATCGAGGTTTCTCCGTAAATTGGGCATGATCCAAGATGAGAACTCGTGCGCGAGCACTGCCAACTTTCGCTCGATAACGTCGTCTTTTCGCGCAGTTTCCAGGGGAAAAAAAATAATCGAAAATATAGGGGAGGAAAAAATTATCCATCGTTGCGGATATTAGTCTCTCGTGGTCCAAGAGCGCAATGGAATTATCATATTCTCAGGAATTAATACATTCGGAATATTATTGGTGAATTAGTTAGATAACATAGTATAGACAAGTTTTATTAATTCGATAACAAATACTAAAAAAATAATGCGTATAAGAAATGACAAAAAATTTATTTGAAATGTTCATTACGTTGATTGCAAATGGTTAAAAAATAGGGCACTACAGAAAATGTTGAATTAAATATTTCGTTTATTGCTTCCTAATAAATACTATATATTAAATTAAAATTAAGATGTCAATTTATTAAATGTCCAAAAGTGATTTGGCTTTCGAATAATGGCGGAAAATGTATTTTTCTGTTAATTGAATATCATTTTTTATGGTTTTAATCTCGTATTCCCAAGTTTAGAGCGAAAAGGTTCACTCCATTGAATGTAACAAATATAATCATAAATAGAAGATATAATTTTCACTTACTATACATGTACAGTTAAACATCGAAGGTGTAGAATGACTGAGTAACTTACCTGAAAAACACAAAATAGTTAAAGGTTAGTTTCAGTAGCAGAAATAGAAATTTATATATTTATATAATCCCTGAACTTTACACAAATGGTATACGTCAACAATATTCCATCAGTAAGTATTGCAAAGGTTTAAGAAATTTATAAAATATTCTATATTTTATAGAATAATTTGAAATTAAAAAAAAAAAACATTTTAAACTTTGAGAATTTTTTAATTATTCAAGACCATTAACAATAATTGTAATGTAATTAATAATAATAAACTTTACAAATATTCGAGATTCTAAACAGTCTTCAACTGAACCTATTATATACATGGTGTAACACGTATCTAAGTAGCATATTTGACCGCGATTTCAAAATTGTTCAAAGTTACGAAGCAAAATACGAAACGATACTATACAGATAGAAAATATATATTCGCCGGTGGTTCCGCACCAGGCCGAATGTCGCGATTGTAATCGGGCCTATCGCAGGTGGTAAAAACGGCCTTTAAATCTTGAATCTTCGGGGGGCGCGAAAGAGTCGTAAACATTCGATCTAATCGTCGGGTTCGATCTCAAAAACGAGCGTCTTTCTACGAGTCTTTAGTATAAAGGTATTTTATGGGCAATTTCCCTCGTGTAAACTTGGCTCTTATTAATTACTTTTTAAACGTAATTCTGAATGATTTTGCCATAAAGGTCGAATTCCGTTGCGTTTCGTATTCTAATTTCTTAGAATGGATTTTCGAGAATGAACCACCCGATGCGCTGAGCCGTAGGTTTTGTGTTACCTATTTATGTACATCGTCGGGTCGTATTGTTAAAGGAGACAAGTTTTGTTATAAACCCGAGGTCACTCTTATTTTTGATTGCTTTTGTTCTTTATTCAAATATATCACGATTTTTGCATTTTTAACATTTTTTATCATTTGTTTTTCGAAACCACAATGAAATATTCAACAAAGCAGCAAATTCGTAAAAGAAAGAACTTGATTGGATAAATCGTGAATTGTAACAATCTAAAAGCTTCATCGAATTCATATAGAAAACATAAGTCAGTGTTTCAAAGAGAGGAATAGCGTCTTCGAAATTGCAATTAATCGCCTGCAATTTGTTAATTCTAATTCTGTTCTTTGCAATTGAATAGTTCAAAAAATTTCGTGGCCACCAATACTTTCCACAACCAACATCAAATGTCCATAAAGTTACAGTCAAAATGTACAGTCACTTCAAAGCTAATTTTAGTATGTTTACATATCCGCAATCTACATTTTCACTTTTCACGTGCAAATAACATAGGAAGTGCACTTATCGGCGGTGTCAATCATTACTGATGGACTTCCTGAAATCCACGGAGCACCGTGTTAAATTCATGGATTTCTCAAGGGTGCTTAAAGTTTCGTAATAATAACGTCGGGACGAACCGGCGATGCCAGCGAGATCGCACTGTGGCAGATTACGAAGCATGACTCAACTTACTCATTACACAAATTCCAAGATAAAATGGCGGAAAGCCTTATCGATAATACCCTGCGAAAATTGCACGTTGTTACGCACTTCCGGAAGAACTAACGCGGAAGGGGTGAACTCGCCCCTTTTGAAAACCACGAATTAACGACTTCAACCCCTCATTTCACGATTAAGCGCCGCAAAAAGTATACGCGCGAATGATAAGTCGTCCCATTCTTTTTACCCCGTGCGCTTTGTACCGTATATGGAAAACGCAACTTTTCTCGCCCCGAGCCGATTTTATGTATACGCGACGACACGTTGCGTCGTAAATATGACCTAAAATCATTTTCTCATGCAAATTTCATTTCCCACGCGTTTACATGGAGATTATGCTTCCTTCTTAATAACTAAATAAATTAGTAAAACGACGTAAAACTTGAGAACAATGTTTACGAAATGAAACACTTATAGTTGCAAAATTTTTAAGGAAAACTGCGAGGAAAAGATTGGATGAAATTCTTGCTGTATTCGATTCTACAATACATTACTTATAAAATGTAATCCTTCGGGATATGAGAATATACGTTTTCTTTTGATTATTCATCTAAAAATTATTTCTTTAAAGGGGTCATTATTTCCATAAATTGTTTCGCGGATTTTTTAAAAATCGCCTGAAATATTCATTCATAAATTTTCAATTCAATTCAATTTTCAGCAATTTTCTTTTTCATACGGACATTCTCCAATACATTACATTTTCAAAGCTTCGACAAATTGATTAACATTAAAATTCAACATAAGAATCTTTAATTATTTGTGATAGCAATCTTGCACGGAGCAGCCATCGCAATGGCTTCTTTTATTTCATTACAAAAGTAGTAATCCATTTTAAAAAAAGCAACCGAAATTCGTAATCGATCAATTCGACAATTTAATTCGATACCTGGGATTGAGAGTAAATTAAAAATTTTTGATTATCTGATGATATCTGCAAAGACAAGGGCTTCCCGCTACCAAAACCTCGCGCTATTAAGGTCGATCTAACTTCCGCTTCTGCGGTTATAATAGGTCTGGAATAAAATTTACGACTTTTGCAGTACGATAAGAATACGCACAAAAGTCGGCCGATAACGTATTCCCTCGGAATTGCGTCCGTGGGTTGGGCGGATAGCGGGGGCGTTCGAGAACGGAAGTGACATCCATCCCTTTCTTCCGTCCTATCTCACCTAACGTCTTTTCGATTCTTCTAATAATTTTTCGGACAATGCATCTTTTATTTTTTATTTACGCTACTATATTATTCAGAATACAACTGATATCATACCTATTCATTAAAAATTTAAACAAATTAAAAAAAAAAATACTAATCAAAATTCATGTAGAAACTTATTACAATACATTTCAATAGGTCATGAATGTTTTACACGTAAAAAACATTAATTTTAGATTTTTTTGAAGTATTTGCACATTTTCTCAATTAATTTAAGAAAGAAGTTTTTCTTCTATTTGATATCGTTTATCGGAAAATGAAATCTATACTCGATGTAATTACCGAATTAAATGAATAATTAATTCTTTCATTATGACCAACTCCAATAATTAATTACTTATTATATACATTCGTATATATGTATAAATATATGTATATGAGGTTACTTCATTTTCGTATCAAAAACACGTATTTCTGGATCATATATTTATTTTTTATATTTATTGCTTAATACTTTTTAGAATTAAAAAGGTTTATTAACACGTACGTACATAATACATTTCATCGATATTAAAGTTACCTGCCGAACCCGCATTGTGTCCGTTAAATTAAGCATAAAAGCACGGAAGAAATTCTCAGATCGAGAATAAATTTGGCCACTTATTAGAAAATTGCCAAACGACGCGCGAATGCGAAAATTCTCTTTAAAAAAGCGATATTTCTCACTGGCCAAATTGGAGCAGAAGCGATTTTCCCAGCAGAATTTTAAACTTGGATATTCGTAAGGAAAATGCGGCGCGTTTTACAAAGCCTCACCTATTTCCTCGCCGTTTTCCACGGTTCTCTCCTATTTTCTGAAATAAGGCAGGTGTGCGTGCACGATAGGCAAGCTTGAGGCACCTCCGTTATATAGAACTGTTTTTATCCGATGCGGCTCGGTTGCACAGTTGCGCGAATACGAAATTTTCCGCATGAAAATAAACAAGGAGTGTTTTTCAAACGTTTTTTTTTTATTATTATTAATTGACTTGTTGAACAACTGACTGAAAAAAATGTTTCGTATGAAAACCGTTAATTTAATGCTTTTTTTTATCGCGGAGGATTATTTTGTTGAAGTATTTGGGAAAAAGACCAAGTTATATAATATAAAATGTTTTTATAAAATAGACTATATTTATTTTATATTTATTGTTTCCTCTGATTCCATATTTCGTGCAATAACTTTAAATAATTTAAAGAATGACTTTACTTCGAAGAACTGTATTGTGAAAATTCTTTTGGAATATTCCCTGCTCGAAAAATTAACCGGATGGCCTCGCGAGCCCAATCCTTTTGGAGCCGTGGCCATGGCAATACCAGGTTACATTTTCTACCAGGGTTGCATTAGATTGGATTTCATTTCAAAGAATGTTTACGAAGAATAGGTTTTACAAAAATGTATCATGAAATTGTTTCGAAAAATTGCGCTTCTTAAATTTATTTCGTGTTACATTGTTTTGAAGAAATGCCTTCAGATTTGATGTTTCAAATCGCTTCAAAGAATTGTCTCGGGAAATTGTTTCGAAGATTTGTTTGGAAGAATTGTTTCAATGATTTATTGTAAGGCGAATTTGTCTGAAAAATGTTATGTAATCGATTTGAAAATTTCATAGCCATGAATCGTTACAAGATTTACTGAAAATCCCATTTTTATTGGATTACATGATTTCCTTAATGAAACGTAATTGTCCTATCACGCACGTATATCACGAATTGTACATTTAAACAATTATTGCAATGTCGCTGGAATGGTAGTTTGGTCAGATGATGCGGATCTATGTACATTACTTCCTAAAAATAATAAACTATATTTTAAGCAGAAAATGTAACTTTCGCGACATTGCAAGGTACTTTGGATGGAAACTCGGCTTTATCCGCCGGTACAGTAGCGGCACGTATTCGCCGCATAAGAGAGCCGGTAGTTCGCGAGGGTGGTCTTAGATAAACTTGAGAAATTGGTCGCTGTTATTCAGATTTTACGGCAGATTATAACTCCGTCCGTAGTGCAATTAAGTGCTGGCTTCGTTGCCCACCCTTTATACACTTCCCCCTTTGCCTTTCCTCTTTTCACCTTTCTATTCTTCTCCGGCGAGATTACGGAAATTCATTTTTTCATCCGGGATTAGCTGCGAAGTTTCGCCGGAGCCTAAAAATTCGCGACCGATGGGAAAGATGCCTCCGACAACTTATGATGTTTTGTCCTTTCAATTTAGATGGGGATAAAAAAGATGTTACTGCTGTAATCTACGTTCAGATATTTGTTCAAACATTTTTATAGAATTACTTCGAACTGTATTAAATATAAATAATTATCTTCAGAAATCGTTTGCAATGATTATTTATACTAATTATTCCCAAGAATTGTTCGTAGGATTGTTTTTGTACAATTGTTTTGAAAAAGTTTTCTGCATAACCTATATAATTATTTATTTATAATTCTGATTGTTTTTATCAACCGCATCAACGAGGATTTTTTATTACAATTGCTTGTAGGATTCGTTTCCAATTCTTGTCTTCAAAGTTTTGAACAATTGATACCAGTATTGTGCCCGGGCATTGATTCGTTTCAAAGAGTAATTTCAAGACTTTTTTTGAGAAATTGTGCCTACAGTATAATATCTGAAGAGTGATCTTTTAAGAATTACCATCAACGAATGTTCTGTCAATTTTTCTTTTAAGAATGTCTCAGACAAATCTCGTCATCTGAGCACGATCCACAAAATAGGCAAAAAAAGGTTAGATGTCGCACAATTCGCAGTAAACCTAACCTAATCTGTCCGGTCGTAAGAATTCGTTAGAAATTTCAGGCGTAGACAACACTGACGAATTATAAAAAATCACCGTGACCGTTCATAAATTCAATTACGTTTCAGAAAAAATTTCCAAGAAATCAGATGACCACGCTTGAGTCTCACTTTCGTTCTCGAAACTGATGGTTATAGAAACTCGTTCGGCTGCGTTTACTTTTACAACTTTTATATTTTACGAGCTTCTTCCATTTTTTTCTTCACTTCCGCGTGGCTCTTCCCCGATACGAGTCTTCGCATCGGATGCAATATCCACGGGCTCTTCTTGATTTCCGTGCGAGATATCGAGTTCCTAAGCGCTCCTACACAGGATCTTGGACCGTAACCGGATACGGCATAAGAACAGATCTTAGCGCGTGGGTGAATAGGCCAGTCATAAGAGCACAGGAGAATGAGCGGGAGCGGCAAAAATGCATACGTACGTAGAAGTGTGTATACGCGGGATATGGACGAGATTATGCGTTTGCAACGGGAGACAAAATCAGAAAAGATGAGAACGCTCGATATCGCCGCGGGCCTGATTGCATATTAGTTGCCGGCAAGCGAAGGCCTCTGCCCCCTGCTACCGGCTGGTGCCTTTATTAGGCTGCTCCTTGAGGATAGGAAGACCCCTCGTTAGATCGCTCCAGGGGGATTTCACGTTACCGTGAATGCCTTTCCTGAATTCGAGAGCGATATTTGCTCGGAAGAAATTTCAAATCTTCGGTTACGTTCTACCTATACATACATGTATTACTACCTATATATATATGTATACCTTGGCTTCTATACGTTCCTGCCACATGATATTACCGCATATTCGTCTCTGAATTTTCGTAAACCGTTATTGCGTAATCGATTAAATATTAATTTTAGTCTATAAAAGGTCATTTTTTATTTAAATAAATTGTCAACACTACTGAACTCCAGTTTAACTGTGTAATGTGCACCGGCAAAGATTTCGCCAGGTGAGAATATCCGTCAGGTGTTCACCATTGCAAAACAATTTCTTTATATCGCTCTAAAGCAAAGCCCCCTCGTTACGAGCTTAATGCCCAGTCCGCGGCGAAAAAACGGCGTTCCTTAAGAGGCGTCAAAAAGTTACTTTGGCTCTAGAAAGGAAACAAAAATTGAATGAACTTAAAGCTCGCTTTTCTCGAGGGCGCGCGAGCCGCCGCCGCCGCCGTCGCCGCTTTTGCGAGCTCGGGTCATGAACCCTTGGCCGTGGTTCGCGCACTTCCTGCATTATTACCACAAAAAGCTCATATTTCTTGCGTTCTATTGCTTCGGAGTGCCCTGTGGGGCTTGGCGGTTCTGTAGCATCCGACTACATCAACCAGACCGAACGAACAAGCGAACACGGCAACCTTTTCTCCTTTACCGTCCCTTGCTCTCTCTTTCCTTTCTTCGTCTGTCTCTCATTTTATGCTTTTCCCTTTTTTCGATGTCTTTCTGCAACACTGAAATATTTTACTTCAACAATATTCGCTTCTTTATTTTTAAACGCCAGACAACCGATACCAAGTCCCACGTATGTAGGTTTTCAGGTGACTTTTGTCGGCAAAAGAGAAATGCATCGCTGATATCGTCATAGAATTCCGTTATAGAAAACGGAATATATCGTTTCCGAGGGAAGAAAAATATTTAATAACACGGTAAAACTTATAGAAGTACAAACAATAGGATGTTATCAAAATGATACTGATTTCATTTCTCTACATTGCAATTACAATTAATTCTGTTATATCAAATTCCATTAAGATGAATTCATTTCAATTTATTAAATTGAGTACATCTAACTCAAGTCATCAGTATCATCCTAATTCAAACAATCACATCAGATACAATTCCTTTCAAATAATTCATCAAAATCAACCAAATTTTGATCCGTTTGAATTCAGTTTATCAAATGTGGACGTTCCGATTATTTTTGTATTATGTATTACATTTATCAATTCAGTTAACTTATTTTATCGAATTCCATTTAAAAATTTTAATTCAGCCATTCAAAGCATAGAATTTAATTCATCGAATTAATTTTACGCAATTCAAATGATCAAATTCCGATATTTAGTTCAATTCGAAAGAATCGAATTGATTGAATAAAGACCAACGTATATATAATGATTTCAAATCATTGATATCGATTCATCGTAACAAAATCCAACAATATTCACACTCAATTCAATAAATAGTATTGAATTCTTCGAAATACATACATTAAATTTAATTCTCCCATTTCTGGAAATTAAGTTCAATGATTTGAAATCATACAATTAATTGCATCCGATTCAATTCGGCTTAAGCATTTTAATTCATCTTAATGTTGTTTTTATGAATTCGACAGCATATATTCTGTTCATGGATTCTTACTATACACAATCAATGTTCAATTTCACCTTAGAAAAGAAAGCGATAGAAATGAATAATGAATAGAAACCGATAGAATTGGCTTAGAAATTTCAATTTATTATTATCAACTACGTATTGGAATATTAATCAACAATGCAATTCATTAAATTCTACATATGTGACGTCCACTTCATCAGAATCGTAATTAATGCATTATAAATTTTAAATGAACCCTTTGAGCAAAAATCAAGCACAGGGTCATTACTTAATTATCAGCCAAGATCACAGGAACCGTAAAAAAAAAAAACGGATTTTTCAGCTGTTAATCCAAATTCAGCCAATTACCGAAGCACGCGAGATGAAAGTATCCGAAAGCGGCAAGTATCGTGATACCTGAATAAAAAACCCATCGTCGAACAAAAATGTAGAAAAAGCCGTTTGACCCTGACCCGGAGAGTCGCGTACTTCGACCCGCGTGTAAATTACACGAGTACTTCATTTACGTATTACGATTACACGGTGTACATTTGCCTACGTGAGTCGCGCGAAATCCGACTCTAGAAGAGATAAATAGGTAGATAGATTTAGAAAGAGAAGCGGATAGACGACGGGAGATAGCGAGAAGGACAGAGGACAGAATAGATGGAGAAATGGCGAAAAGTAGAATGGAACTGAAGGATGAAAAGAGACGAAACGATAAAGATGTAGAGACAGATATGCACGAACACATGTATGTGAGGCGCCTGTGTATACGTAACGAGCAAACGTAATTGCCCCTTAGTTCATGGCGTATTCGGCCTCTATCAACACGCTCGCTATTCGCCTTTATCCCATTTCCATCTCGTTTCTCCCGCACCTATTTATACGTTCGTCGACTTCGCTGACCCTCTGCTTCGCGCTGCGACTGATAATCGAGTGCCAAATGGACTCTTGGCTTAATTATTCTTCTTCTGCGCGCCTTTCGCTAATCCGAATAATGAAAATTTAATGCAGCTTTACTGTATTGTATGTCACGTTTGTTTCTTTAAGTGGAAAAAAAGGTTAACGGTACATTACTTTGTCACAATACTTCGACCGCAGGTTGGATCGAAGTATTGAATTTGGTCACTCGAAAAATATAATGACGATGTGTCTGTTATACTACGCGCTGTATATAAAAAATGCACGTGGGCTATAGTTGTAAGTTGGCTCAACGTCGAGCTGATTAGTATTTGGTATACATATCTATTTATTTTGTTATATTAACATTTATTTTAGGAATTTTCTATTTTAGATATGGTAAACCTTTGATTTTACGAGTATATTTCAAGTTAACAGTATCACTAAAAGTTGTAAAATAAAATATAATATAATATTTTTTAATTCCGAGCTTGCGGAATTAAAATGTCGAAATTCCAACGTGTCAACATCCGTGGAAACTATAATCTAGAACAATTTTTCGAACCCGGAAGTCAAGTCACCGCGTAATAAATGGATGAAGGGAGTTAAGGGATGGAGAATATGGATAACAGTTAGAGAGAGAGAGAGAGAGAGAGAGAGAGTGTGTGCGCGCGTGTGTGCGTGTGTGCGTGGGTGCGTCTACCTAACCAAGAGGTCTGAGGGCCGTAAATGGACTAAGAAGAAAGTATACGATTCAGCTTGTTAGAGCAGGAAAGAGGTAAATAGAAAACGACAGAAAGGCAGAGTGAGAGAGACCTTTCCCTAGTGTCTGGAGATAAAAGATAAAGGTCACCCTGCATAAAATCCAGCCACGATAGGGTGGAAGAGCCGCGGAACGAATAAAACTAAAGGCCATTAATCAGGCCTTAGTTGTCTCGGCCGTGCAGAAATAAGGCCGCGAGCGAGTGCGAAATAAAGATCTCTTTTTCAGACGCTCTAAATCATGAGTTTATTTCCCCGGGAAAAGGATTTGGCGCGGCGAAAGCGCAAAGACACGGAAAACAGGATGCAGCTCGTGCCATGTCGATTGATTCGTGCCGCTGGATTATTTTCAAAATCGATGTATTCGTCGATGCTTCTACGGCGGTGATGCAAACGGCATGCGCGAGATTTTTCATTCGCTGTCCTTTTTCGGAACGCCGAGGTCGACTAGAAATAACGAGTATTTGTAATTTGATGAGCTTTGCAACATTTCGGCTCGGATGCGAAATCGAAAAGGAGAGTGATCAGTGTTTCATTCTTTTACTATCTTCGGTTGATATTGGTCACAAAGGCCAAAAACTGCAACCATAAATATATTCAAATACTAATTATTTACCTAAAGCATTATTAAACATTTCGAAAGGATGACTTTGAGCGCAATCTTGAAAGTCAATTTCTCCTACGAGTTTCCAACTACTTGGAAAACGTTGACTCTACAAGATTTGCCTATCGCATCGGTCTTTCTGTAGACAGCCCTTCGCTGCTCTTCAACTCTTCATCTTTATCTTCCCTGTTTAGTGGTATGCGGTAAATGATGTGACCTTAAGGGAAAGGTCGAGGATGAGTCGTCTAATGAGAATCTACCGCACTACGAAAATCAGCCATACTAAAGTTGCCTCTGGCAAACCTCTTCCCCTCTCTCTCTCTATCTCCCTCTCTCTCTCTCTATTCCTCCCTCTCATTTCTTCTCCATAACTCCCTTCGTTGCAATAGCGCAATAACAACTTCCAGAGCCGTTGACCAAGTTAAGTAATTTGTACGCCAGGCAACTACTGCGAATAAGTCATAACTAAGGTAAATTGTGACTAATTATGACCTCCTGGGGGAATCGCAAAGGCCCTCGTTTCCCAAAGCTTCCACCCTAATTGTATTTGGGTTTTGTAGGATCATTAAAAAATATTCGAGATGATTTCAGCACTATTCATTCGGCAACTCTGTTGACTGTGTCATTCCTTACGTTTGAAATACCAAATGATACCTAAACGACCCTTAAATACTTCCCTTGCGTCTTGGAAGTTTTCGATGCTAAGAGAACTTTTGTCGCGTGTAGCTGAAATTTTGAAAAGGGACGAAATCGCGTCAGCGCAACTCGCGGAACCCTAACTTTCTCAAACTCTCGCTACTCGAGGGATGAACGGATGTTCGACTTCTCTCGGGGTGCGACGGAATCGCGAGTTTCGCAAGCATTCCTAAATTCTGCATGCATGTCGCGGCTGGCACGACCTTGTTTCACGATTCCGCGAGGAATTTGGAGCGATGACTGGGACACGTATTAGCATACGAAATCTCAACTCTGCAGCGATGGCGCGAAAGGAACCTCATGAGCCATCATCAAATAGCGAGGAACGCTTAATTGATTCGTTCAAAGAAAATTATCAACTTGCGTCGATTATCGTCCTAGTGACATTATCAGACTAATGTCAGATTCAATTTTTCAGAATTTCTTTCACAAATATTTTTACTTCGCCCGATGCAAGCAAAGCAATAAAAGTATTGAAATGGACAACGAATCAATTTTCGATTCTTCGATTTTAAGAATTCATATTTTGATTTGTTCGCTTTTTATCGGTGAATAATGGAAGTAAATCATTTTCAACAACTGGAACGAATTCCAAAATCAAATGTCATACGCGAGATGCAATCCTCTGTGAAGGAATAGAGGAGATGGGTATGCGGCGTCGGGGGAGGAATGCAGGGGGCAATTAGGAGTACCATCGAAATAGAGAGTCCGCGGACAAAAGCAGACGCTCGGAATTCGTGGTAGATATCGCGTGACTCGTCAGTTGCATCAGACGCATTGGATAGGACGCCAGATTGAAGTGGGCTCGCGTTCTAACAGAGAGACCCGAGAGCCCAGCATTCTGAAAGTGCAGCACATTAGACGTAATTGTCGGTGGCGTCGCGTCAACCACCACCTCAACCAACCCCAGCACCCGACACAAACCGAGGACTTCACCGGGTATCCTCTTAAGGCCGTGTGACGTTGTTCTCTCACGCAGCTAGACCACAGCAATCGGAGACCGGAAACGCGAATGAAGTTGGGAAATAAAAAAGGGACCTGCCCCAATGCGATGCGAATTTTCGCTTTTCCAATAATCCCTCGACTTCGTTTTGGTCCCCTCTATCTCTTCCGAGAGGGAGTTGTAGTGGTTTTAAATGAAAAGCGGGCATTGAGTACTTTTGTATGAAGTACACGGTTACCAAAACTTGGCATTCATTGTTCTGAAGTTATTCGCATACTATCTTCGGTTGTTATTGGTCAACAATATAGGTATAAGAATATTAAGGATAGATTTCATTAAAATTGTTAAACTTTTAATGTTTTAATTCGACGTCATTTTTAAATTCATGTAGAACACAAAGAAATAAATGCCATATTGTTTACATTCCTCGTCTTGTCTTCCTCCCCCACCCCGCCCCGCCCTCGGTTCGACTGGTTAAAATTCTGCTGGAAGACGTCGAAATTATCTGCTAGATTTCACCCGAGAATATAGTACGCGGGATCGTCGGACGATTTCGGGTGCCCAACCAGAGCCGAAGCAGAAAATAAAACTCGCTAACTTCGTGGTGTCAAAGAGCGTCCCTTTCGTCGATTTGTATGCGTGGCTGCATATACGCCGTCAAACGTCTTATGGGATTTCGAGCGGTTTTGCGGACGAGCGATTTCAAATTTCTTTTGTAGGATGAAATTTACTTTTCGATTTCCATCCCCGACTTTCGTCAACCTCTCCCTTGTCGTGTTTTGAGAATTTTACATGTCGGTGCACAAAAGCCGGTATAAATGCACTGACTCTGTATCTGCCTCTGTCATTGTTACGTGGGATTCGAACGTATATATTTAAATGTATCCGGGGATCAGTGGTATTCGATAATTGTCGACATAAAAGTATAAGAAGTGGAAAAAGTCCACAGACATAGAATGCGTGGAATATCGACAATAGTATTTATCGTGCCTAGTGTGCAAAATTATATTTTCAAAAGATGTGGAAAATCAGCGGAAATTGTCGAGGGTCCACAAAAAATGTCGAAAACACATAATCATATTAAAAATCCATAAAAAATTGTCGGAAATTGCCCAATTATCAAATCGTTAAATTAAGTTATCCCTCACTGCCGCTTATTATTTCTAAATTGGACCCTTTCTTGCAACAAATGTCAAGGGGATGAACGAAACGCATACGTTTCTGAGATTGGGAGGGGAGTATGACGAGAGAAGATACAGAAAAGAGCAAGTGAGAGGTAGTCAACGTTGGCTTTCGACGTAAACGTCGATAGAGGTTAAGGCGGAAGTTTCGCGTAGGTGGCGAACATTCCAGGTAAAGGAGGGGTAGATGGAGATTTTCAACTCTTTGCTGATTAAAGCGAATTTCCTATGGCGTTCACTCGTTCTCGCTACGGTAATCCGCTTGCCGGGTTTAACAGTAGCAACGTCCTCGTCGACGATGGCTCTAATTTAAATTTATTTACATTTGTCCCTATTCCTGCAGTGTCTGAGAGAGATAACGATACGTAGAGACCGAAAGGAGCAGGATGAGGGATAAACAGACAGATAGAGAAATAGTGGGGAGAGAGAGAGGGAGAGAGAGAGAGAGAGAGAGGCGAGTCTTGGGGAGCTGCGTATGAGCGAGTCGTATTGATTTTAAGTTTTCAGCGTCACCCGTTAGCTCTTCTAGCGGGTTGTTTCGCCTACCCCATGCCTACCCAACGAACGTTGTAGAGGACCGAATGAGATGCCGAGTTGTTCCCTCTTGCAGATTGCGCTTCCTCTCCCCTTCCGAGCCCTCCGCTTCCGCACGTGCGAGGAATTTCGCGATTCCGCGAAATTCGAAAGCTGAAGGTCGAACCCTCTGTTCGCGCGAGTGATTTTGAACCCGAGAGCCATTGCCTCCAAGTATCCTCAATTGAAGTATTTTCCATCCTTGGCGTTCGGCGATTCTTCAATCATTCCTAGCATCAACTGTGCAAAAAAAAAAAAATAATAATAATAAATGAAATACAAAAAAAAAATAAATCATACTTTTTATTGGTCGGCCATGGCCTGCCGAATGGGGTTGCGTAAATAATAACCTTTCGGTTCGTAAGCAACCCCGAAGTCGGATAGACGGCCGATTATCCGAACGCGGTCGGTTGAAATGATACGGTATGCAAACGACGCCGCCTGCCGTTTGACCCATATCAGCTACTCCGAAACAGATATAATCAAAAAAGGATTCAAAAGCATTCAAAATGAACAAAATCAGGACAAAATAAATAAAAATGCATTCGTTTCATCATGTTTTAATCCTTCGTAATACTTTTTAATCCTTATTTTGTCCATTTCGAATGCTTTTGAATCCTACAGTACTCTTTTCATTGCTGGAAGTTTTTGTCGATAAATATCTAACTTATTATAATACGTATGCTCAGGCATGTTAATAATTATTATCTTGACCGCTTACCGAAATAAGAATTTTTTCTAAATTTAATTTTCAATTACACACGTTATTTCATAATTTAGCATTATCCATCCATATAATCCGCAGGGTTGATGAATTATATTTTTCCATAACATTGTATGAATGAAGATGTTGATTTACTAAGAAAGTATTATTAAATAAATGATTCGGAAGAACTCTAATATTTCTGCATCACCAAACAAAACAAAAAATATTAATATTCCTCTGATTAATTAATCTTGATCATTTTCTCAATGTGTTGGTCCAGTCCGTTATAAGATATAATAACAGTGATGTCCATAGGTATCATTGACCTATATTAATATAATATTAATATAATGTTGCGATCCTGCGATTTAAATGGATGATGCTAAATTATGAAATTTGCAAATTAAATTTTTAAGAAACAACCAAATTCAGAAAATAGTTCATAATTTTTATAATTCTAGTCAAATCTCAAGTCGATAACAATTAGAACGAATTTTCGTTAAAACATCATCTATGGCCTTACATACACGGTATGTATATGTATTACTGATAAACTTAACTATAAATGAAAGAACAATAACATTCGAGTTGTATCTATTCCAGTCAACGAAAACATTGGAAAGATTAGACCACATAAAGACAACCTTAAAAAAGAAAACATAGTTGTACGCATAAAAGAACATATATATGTATAAAGAATATAAATGAAGATCCAGAAAAATATACAGGTTTAACTTTACACTGTCTACAAACTTCACGTAATTTTGATTATAATCAATTAAAATTTTAGCAGCTGAAAAAAATCATAAAAAAAGAAAAGAAATAGAAAATGCTTTTATTAAAATAACTAAAGACACCGTTAATATTAAATTTGATACATCAAATCTACCACAAATTTACAATAGTTTAATACACACAAATTTAAGAAATAATACATTCAAAATTGGTATTTATTAATCTAATAACAGAGATTAGATTTCCTTAAATGCCCGTATGTTTCTGGTTGTTTCATTATAGTTTATTTCTGAAGATGATCCACACAATAGGACCTAAACGTCAATAATTTATTTATTTAATAAACGGACTGTATTTAATTTCAATATTATATAAAGCTGCAGTTGTCGTAAAAAGAAAAACTTGATATTAAACAACGAAATATTTCACGATAGAACTAAAAAAATGACTATTTTACATGTGATATATAATAAGTTCTTCAAATTAAGTTTTTATAAATGTCCATTGGACCATACTACCAATAATGTTTTATATTTTTTATATGGGAATTTACAATGTATATTCAATCATTATTTCAATACGTTAATATTTTTGTACAAGACCATTATATGGGTTACGGGAAAATAATAAAATAATGCACTCAGAAAAATTGTTTTAAATTTGTAACAATAAACTTATATAAACTGAATATAATTTAATAGATTTAAGATTTATAATTACATGACACTTGTAGCAAAAACCAAAACTAGTCAACAGCAAAATTAACAAACATTGTAAAAGATTATGGAAACTCCCTGTCATATAATCGATTGATGTAGTCTTGGAAAAATCTGAATTGTATAACACATGCCAGGGGCATAGAAATTGCGAGCTGTCATCAGAGAATTACGCTTATGTGGCAGTTGTAAACAGTGCACTTGGGGGATGACGTTCGTTGTTACCAATATTTTCGCGCGGATGAATTTCAAATGTTTTTCAAATCAAACGCACTGAACCGTCCATGTCTAACTTTCAAAACAAATAGTCCGGAAATTCGCATGGATTTTATTTCAGTGAATGGTTCTTGTTGACTGTACGTTAAAATTGATTTAAATTTAAGGTAAATAAAAAAAAAAAAGAATTTAAAACATTAATTATAGTGATTAGGATGTTTTGTATTTTTGTTAAACAATACATGAATTCGAATGAAAATTCTATATAATTAAATCTTTTCTCGCAAATAAGTTTGACAAGGAAAACTGTATAAGAACGATTTCCTTCAATATTACAGTTATCAAGATCCGACATCTACCCGACCTTTTCGGAATCAGAAACATCAATTCGTTTAAGTCGAAACCCAGGAGCATTAAGATAACTCAGATTCCCTTTCCTTTTTGGTCGCATTAAACATTTCTTCGCGTCCCGATGGGAATTCATTTCAAAGTCTCCTTCTCTCACACTCTCATTCTGTCTCTCTCTCTTTCTCTCGCGTCGATTAGGCACAACGCGAATAAAATGACGACGCCCGTCGTTTTTCACGCTCGCGAACGGCGTTTCGCCGTCGCGACTTTGGGGCGTAGGGATGCCTCTCCCGCCGCCCCCGCTTTTATATTCAAACCCTCTTGGCATTTTCCTCGCCCGACGTAACGACTACTTGCTGACGCAATAATAAATTTTACCCGCTCGTACAGAACTGCCGACTTTTTTTTGCGAGACTTTTTTTCACCCCCTTCCGCTCTCTTTGGCCAACCTTTCTCGCTCGGGGTACGCCTCACTCGCTTTCGCGTTTCATAGCGCGTTCCTTCGCGTTTTTTTTTCTGCGTACCTCGGCAGCGTGCACGTCAATTAGGACACGATTCGCCGGTCTCCGCGTCGTGACGAGGCATTCCGAAAATCGATGTCAGCGCGTTTCTCGCTCCTCCTCGCGCTACATGTAATCTAGCCAATTCGGCCCTCGCGCCGAGAATCCCGACAAGCTCATTTGTGCCAAGTCGAAAAAACAATGCTGGCTTTAATGGAAGCGCACGTTGATGGGCGGCGTTTTATAACGAGTTACAAATGTATTAGGATGACGTAAATAATGAACGGAACTACAACGGATTTTTTCGTGAAATGGCGACGTTGCCAACGACGACATGGTTCCTCGAGTGTCTCGTCGTCAATGATTTTATGCATTTACCAGCAAACACAGTTTATAGCAAACATTTTCGGCTGCTATTAAATGTGTTCTTTTTTTTTACTTTAAGACTTTTATGTTCTATGAAGATCACTTGACACACTTATTTTCAATTTTTGTTGATGATCCTAATTGCGGGATCCATGTTCCGTGAAAATTGGTAGAATCCAGTTTTAAATTCAGCTATAGATCCTTTTTTGTCTCGAAGCACATTCCAACGTCTCCATTCTTCTGTCCAAATACTTCATGTATTGATGTCATCTATTAACCTAAAGTAACGAGGTCAACAACACTGGGTTTTCGTTGAGACTTTAGAGGATTGCCAGTTGTATGATCATTTCACTAAATAAATAAAAACTTGTTAAAAACTTTACGACTGCGTTCCTACGTAGGACCTACGCAGAGGTAATTTCGACCTGATTTGCTGCTTGGGTTTGTATTTCATTATAAATAAACATTGCGACATATGATGTGATCGAGTCCAACTCGGTTTACATCTAGGTTTAAATGATATCCAAATTTGAATTCATGTTTATTGTAATAACTGGAAAAGACCGTGTATGAATAAGTAAATAAATAAATTATGAAACAAATGATAGTCTACGGCCATATTTATGAGACTCCGTATTATGCCGACTCTCCCATTAATCTTGATCACCCTAAAAATCTTCATTGCTATTGATAATAAAAAGAAAAAAAAAAAAAAAAAACTCACGAGAGGAAAGCCTCGTTTGTTTCTGCTGCGGGGAAAATGCGGCACTCGAAAGACGCCTTCCATCAGGCTCAAGCGTTTTGTGGATTCAAGGTTATTCGCGCCCTTCGATGCATTAATCAAGACGTGAAACTCGATGGAAAGTCAAGATCACTTTGACACTTCGTGATGACCTCGGCGCCATGTTCTGATGTCATGATCATCGAGGCAGGGAGGAGATAAACCCTTCCTGAATGAGAGGGATATCCTGCATAATTCCATGTAATTCAATCGAATCGTCGATTCCCTGAAGACGAAGTCCATCGCGAATGCATTTATTCCCCCCTCCCCCAACCCTTGAGACTCTATATCGGTCCAGACGAAATTAAACGAAACGGAAGTTCGACGCCGAGATGGGTACTTGGCGAATTAACAAATCCAATTACTCATCATTCAGCTTCTGAGATTCGTGGTTTGCAGATTTCGCGCGACGGGGGTGGCACCAGACGCGACGCGTTGCGCGAGCGAGAGAGCGCCAGAGATAAAACCCTAATTTATAAGGCTGATCCTCTTATCGCGTCCGTCCTCTTATTTATCACTGCCTTCGGCATAGAATTTACCCGTCGCGCATTTCGCATTTCGTTCCTCCGCGTCTGTTTTTTAAAGGCGAAGTGCCGGTATCGGATTTCCATTTTCCCGACGAGGCCGTCGCCACTCTCGTAGACGTCCTTCGCATTTTATTCACGACGGAGAACGCGAAAGCGCGAAAGAGAGACGAAGAAATAAAAAATCGTTAGGAGTGGTAGGGTTGAAAAATGGGAAAGAGAAGGTTGAAGTTGGTGACTCGAAGGCATTGTACTATCTCTCTTTTTCTCTTTCTTTCTCTCCTTTTCTCTCTCGTACGGTATTTTATTGAGCTCTCTCTCTCTCTCTTTCCGTTTTTTCATCTATCTCTTTTTCTCTTAACACCTACGACCAGTGGCCGAAAGCCGGAACAGATGCGTTGAAAGAAGAAAACGAAAGGGCAGGCAGGGTGGCCGTACGGGTCGTACCGATCTATTTTACATGCATATTATATATATATATAAGTATTTTGGTATATATGTATTTCGCAGATAGCTTCTTCTCACGTCGCTATATCCGAATACCGAATATATCAGCCGTTCCTTTCACTCGGCGGCATTGACTGAGGATAAAGATGAAGCGGACAAAAGCGGTGCAACGCCTTTGAAATTTCGCAAAATGGCTTTTATCAGCGACGTGAAACCCAGAGACTAAACAAGTACATCTCGACGAACAAAAGCGAATTTGTGGAAACACCACACTGAATTACCACCGTTGATTTGTGAAACTGATGAATTTTAATCGCGTTTGCGAAACTACTGTCTTGGCTGTTGTAATCAATTATTATTACTTTGAAACGCTGATTTTTTTATTATTTATTGCAAAGATTTTTTATACGATTTTTTGATTACTTATATACATAAATCTTTTTCATTTTATTATGTTTTTATTTTATAATATTAATTTTTTCGTACGTATATAAAAAATTTATTGAAATTACTTTTTTCTTAATTTTGATATATATATATACCGCAACTTTGGTAATTTACTGTCGTTTTGTCGACGTTATTGAATATCGTATAAACAGAAATATGGTTATTTTTCAAAATCAATATCAATAATGAACAGCACCGACGAATGTATAATTAAATATTGTTCAAATATTTACTAAAATTGACAAAAATTGTAAAGGGAATGGCAAACTTGTAAACTTTCAAAATGTATCAAAAATTTGTTGCCTGTATAAAGGTTTGTTTACATTGCAATGAAAATTCATAAAGTCTAGGGCAAATGTACAAAAATACACAAATATCGTCGACGACCAATGTGGAAAATATACTTTTCCACTTGAGAAAAAGTGATAACTGAGCTACTACTCTGTGAGAGTGTAAATTTCGACTCTATGAAATTGGTATTTTAGAGTCTCTGGAGTGAATGTCCACTTTATTATTATGGAGTTAGTCGAAAAATTTTTACTTTGAAATTTCACTCTAGAAAAAGTGACTTTAAAACCATTACTTTAAAGGTGTTAATTTTCACTCTTTAAGAGTGATAGAAGTTTACAATTGACCAATATATTTTGCATATTTCCCTGAGTAAAAATTGAGTGCCTCTTTCAAAAAAATTAATTTTTCCCACTTTTATATGAGTAATATTTTACTCTTTTTAAAGTTCACTTGTTTGCGTAAGAGCGGCGCAATTTTTACTACAAAACCAATCGTGAAGAATAAAAAATATCTATAAAATTAAGAAATTGTTGAAGATGATCATGAATGCAGGACAATAATCGGTCATTTTTTAAACTACCACGTAAATTGACGAATGTATTTTGTAATTGGAAATTGTATTGAAATGCATTAACTCAAGAAAAATTAATAAAACTTACCAGACATAAAAAGTTTACCGACGATCCCAAAAAGTTATTCAAGTATTTAATTCGACAAAGATATTGAGACAATTGTTATTCATACAAATAACTTTATTTTATCAATATAATATCGATACACAACCAAATAAGGTAAAGCAAATTGAACATATGATTAATATTCAATAGAACCAATTATACTTATATATATAGATTTATTAATTACTTCCGAAGTATAAATTTGTCAAATTATTTGTTATTTCAGCGCAAGCATTAAGATGACGCGTTATAACAATCCGGAAAGTGCAAGAAAGCGCAAATTGACAGCATTTTTCCGCTCTAGTTTGTCAAATGTTTTCCGCGCATGTTGCAATAAAATAGTAACGGCGTGAGAAGGACAATAAAAATTCGAAATATTAATTTCGCAGTGAAGTAGACAAATGCAATTTTAGTCCGGCGGCAGGAAAAAAGGCCGCGTTGCCGTAGCGAGAGTCCGATTTCATCTTTTTTTTTTTTTTTATTAAAAAAGGTCGTTTTTATTAAATCTCCTGTCTTTCTCCGGTGCGCACCTTTCGCCGTCTCTTTCCACGCCTCAATGTCGCGGTTTTCCTTTAATAGAGCGCTCCTCTCGTTTTCTTTCTTTATTACAACGATAACGGCCAAGAGCCCGAGATGCGGTTTAACATGAAGTAGAATCGGGGTGGCCCGTCCTTCTAAAGGGACTGCAGAATTTGCTCTTCTCCAGGGACGAGAGACCCTGTTTCGACGAGGGAAAGAGAGAAAACGGAAGCTAGCACGGAACAAACGAAGAACAAGGCCCGGGTGCTGGTAGATACGACAAAAAATTAGCGAATAAATGCTGAAACTGAGAAAATTTATTTTATACGATATTCCAGGAAAATCGTAACGACTCGTAACATTTTTGTTCTTTCATACTCTTATCGGAGCCAACGATATTTCGATTTTGATCAATATAAATATACAGTTCTTTTTTATGTCGTATTACATTTTTCATTTACAGTTTTTAATATATTGTGTCTACAAGTTACATCACCTATATAGTTCATAAGAATCTACCAGAAAATGTCGTTATATTACTACCTCGAAGGAAAACTGTTTTCATAAATATTTGCCGCAATTTCAAGAGTATGTCATTGGAAGCGTGTGGAGGTATCGCAGTGAGGGGAAGGTTATGTCGAAATTAAAACGAAAATTTTACGAGTACAATATCCGCAGGCATATCCGATATTCCACGATTGCATAAAGATTATGAACTTATTCGCGAACTTGGAGCTTTTGATTGCGGCGTAAAATTGAAAAGCGGAAGGAGATGTAGATAGAAAACGAGAAATAGAGAAAGAGGTGGCGCAGCGGGGAAGAGGAGGGCGATGTCTCGAGTGGCGCACTGTGAACCAACCCTATTGCCGCCCTATTCGAGCCAAAACCCCGAACCCCTTTCGAGTTACCGGTCGACGCACCGCGATCTTTACGGCCTTCTGCAAACCCCTTCTACAGAGCTCCTCCTTCTCTCTCTCTCTCTCTCTCTCTCTCTTGCCGACGATATCTTTCTCCCTCGGACCCTCTGTATCTCGCCATTGAGATTCCGCTAATTAATTCTCGACCATACAGTCTCCTGCCCTCGGCACACGACGCACTAATTAGCATTCACAGTCCGACGCGCGCCGGACAAAATATTTTTCAGGAATTTGATTTTGGCCTTAACATCATTTTGCGGATTCGAATGTCGCATGGTTCGTTAAAGATCGATTTTCACCCCTTCCTTGTGTTTTTACGGGTACGAAATTTATACGATGAAAATATGCAGATTTTCGAAATACTTGAAAGTTTTCGGGAATAGAAAGTGCAAATGTCCGTGATTTTTGAATGATCATGTGCGGGAGGGGGGTGGTTAACCAAAATTATTAAAGTCAAGCGTAATATTTACATTGGCATAGTAATGGAATTTTAAAATGGTATTTGGATCTTCCTCCCTCTCTTAGACGATAGGTATTTCTCAAAATCTATACGAAAGTCTAATTTGGAGCAAAAGCAGCACATTTTGATTAAAGAATGTTTTGTACAATCACATAAATTGACTCATATATATATGATCGAAAAGAATGATTTTTTCTATGCGAATAATAAAAATCCAAGTAGACTGTTAGACTTTATTGACAAGGACGAAAGTAGGTAATTAACACCCGCCCACTCCCTCTCCCCAACTCGTTACGAAAGAGGCTCGAGGAAAATTCAAAATCTCGGTGAAGAAAGTTCTCAGTTCTTCATAATCAAACTATTTTCGCTGTTTTCTTCGCAGCCTCGGCGTTTCGTTGATTAAAACTTATTCGATTTTGCGCTCCAACGCCGTGCCCGCCCCTTCCTAACCCCCTAAGATCCATCGCTAGCTCCGCCGAAGCTCTTGGCCCACCGTTCTCTTTTAGCGTCGGCGGAACCCTGTCGTGAGCAGCCTTAATTTTACGTTAATTTGTTAATTAGAATCTTGACTCGGCTACGGCGTCAACGTCAACGCACTGTACGAGGACAAAATGGTTAAGAAGAAGAGGAGCGGAACAAGGCGGAAGAGAAAAACAGAGAGAAAGAGAGAAGAAAATGAAAAAACGGTTACCTTCACCCATGAAAATAAAAAAAGAAATATAAATGAATAGCGGAACTCATTACGCAACGCCGGTAAAGCAGGGTGCGACAGCGCGATATGAAAGCAACGCAGTATTGTTACTCGTCGCATTTTTTTTCGCCTATCCTGCGCTGCCTGGAACGAGTTTCCGCTTAATTGTAACGGCCGATAATTAATATGAGCAACCCCGGCATCTCGCGAAATTCCAAATTAATGTTTTCAATTTTATGAAAATAATTCCGCGTATTCATTTTTCTGTCGTGTTATTGCGTTTTTTTAATGCACGAAATTTCGCGACGTCATGTTTTTGTTCCGAGTTAAATATTGCTTGCGTATTAAAAAAGGTGTGAGATAATTCAAGAAAAAAGGGATGTTTTTATTTAAAAAGTGTGAAGAAGGATATGGCCCGATTTGAGAAAGCCCCTGACGAACCGAAATTTGAATCAATAATAACCAAATTCGGTAGGTTTTGATAAATTGTAACGTGCAAAATTCAGTAGTTTGAAACATAATCCTGTATAAAGTTGAAACAACGATTTAAAAGACACAGAACATTCAAAATGGCGGGTCAAAATACCAATAAACTTTATAAATATATTGTAAAATTAATACTAACGAAGAAAATTTGAAAAAAATGAAAATTTGAAATACAAATTGTTACCAGCACTTTTAATGAAAGTATATTTTGTAGTGATGTAGAAATTGAGTTTTATTTGTTAATTAATAATAGCCGATCAATGATTTTTTAAAACCAAAATGTCATTAAAATAATGTAAAACCGGGCCAATAGCGAATTCTCCGGAAACTTTCTTTTCCGTTCGTTATCGTCAAAATGCGTAAATCTGACACCCTCAGTGGAGATATCAAGCGTCGATCGGCGTGTTAAAGCCAACATCGGTCGTGAAATTTTCCCAATGACCATCACGCATGAAAGGGGTTTTCCCGCAGCCAACGTGTACTGAAAACAAAAAACATACCCCCCGTCGTCGTCCGGGAGAGGAACGGCAAAAAGCGCCTTCGCTCTCGTATTACGCATAGGCGAGGACTGGACAGGGGCGAAACGGGATAATTGAAAGGCACCCTGTCACGGGAGCAAAGGCCCGTGCCAAGTGCAAATTGCGCCACGGCCACGCGAGCCGGTCGAAAGTTAGTTTGCGCAATTCGGCCGATGCTCGATCGTCGGGGCCGAATTTTATCGTGTTTACATTTTATGGAGCGTGTTTCTCGATTGTCACCGGTAAAAGGGAATTTCAGCGTATCTCGGAGGACACGGCAAACAGGGCGCATATACACGTTCGAAACCCATCCCCCTCAAGTTTTTCTGCGTAAGGCATTGTTTCGAAACAATTGACCGGCCTGTATATACCGATTGCACTCTCACGTAAATTTCGCGTATGTAAATAAACAGCTCTTTGATCTCATGTATATATTTTTTCAAGAAACTTGCACCCGACATTTAGTTTTAATCAATTGTTTTCTTCTAAAATGGATCTTTGTACAGTCTTTGTATGTACAACACTGAAGGATAATATTGCACTGGTTGTTTCTTCGTACAATTAAACAAACGAGTCTGAAACAACATTTGATCCGATTAATAATATAATTATGGCGAATTATTTTGGGTTATAGACCCTTACATTAGGTACGACATTGATTCACCTGATGGCTCTCGTGGCAGTGTATTTGAGTATTCCGTACGGGCCAACGAAAACATTTCGCTATAATTAAACCAACAATGCCCCTTGCAATATTATGCAACATTTATCTTCACAAGGCACGCTGACATTATACAATCTACACCATATATATTCAATTTTTCTAAATAATTTGTTATTTAAAGTTGGTTATATTGAAACAAGTGGCGATGAATATCTTTTTATTTGGACAGAGTGATACATGTATATATAGGGTGGCCAAAATTATTTTACTATATTCAAATTTTTCTTTAAAAAATGTGGAATATAACAAACACAGTAACCTCCATACTTTTAAAACAAACATTACATTCTTCAATAAGTTATATACACGGTTTTGAGGGACAACCCGGGAAAAAATGGATTAGATATAATTATATCTGGATCCGATATAATTATATATCTGGATCACATATATGATTATATCTGGATCATATATGATTATATCTGGATCACATATATGATTATATCTGGATCATATATGATTATATCTGGATCATATATGTTCCAGATATAACGATATATAATTATATACGGATTTTACGGATTTTGACCTGATATAAGTATATATCTGAATATATGGTTATATATGGTTATATCTGGATCATATATGTCCATATCTGGAACATATATAATCCAGACATAACCATATATGATCCAGATATAACCATATATGATTCAGATATAATTTTATCGAAATCCATTTTTTCCCGGGCTGTTTCGGGATGTTATGCTTTAAAATTTAAAATTAATGTCGTTTTTATATTACCATTTATTTTATTAGTTTTACCCAAGTGTGGGTTTTCTGCAGACTGATGCGTACGGATATGGGTATTTATATGAAGTCCATATTCGGTTTTGTAAGGTCCTTGGCAAATTAATCGAATGCATTTAGATGGGAAGTATTTTCGAAATTTATAATTTAAATTTAGTAGTAATGAAACTGAGTTGAAAGATAACATATTATGAAGATAAAGTCCGGTTTCCTGCTCGTTCTTGAGTGGAGACGCCCCATGTGAACAATTGTATACGAGTTCGTATACTAAGTTTAAGTATCATTAAGAATAACCGATATCCTTCAGTTTTTAGATAGGAAATAATGACAGTAGTATTCTATTATTTTATATAAGTTATATATTGTTATAAAAGTATAAATGGTATATGTAAATGAATAATATTATCTAATTACGAGAAAAGTTATATAAAGCCGAACCAAAATACAAACATAAAACGTATAAGTGCAATGTATGCTTTTTACGATGACAATAGTCAAGTAATTTAACCGAATATGTTAAGCGGTTGATTAAGTAGTATTACGGTAACAGCATCGCAAAATTAAACAGTTATCGGTGAAGGTTATGTGGGGGTTTAGTAGATTCAGTACGAATTCTTGCTGAGCGTTTCGATGCAATAGAGACCGTGTACAATTTGGGAAGTCGTCAGACTCCTCCCTTTCGTGGCTGTGTGCACTTGTGACGGCTGATTGAAAAGTTAGTGCG
>JAPYZR010000188.1:0-42160 GCA_030522945.1 Trichopria nigra | reverse complement strand
CAATTTTAAAAATCGGTCGAATAGATTTCCACCAAAAAATTCCAAAAATCGAAGAATCGGAAAAATTTTTGTTGGTAAATTCAATACTTCGCCCGCCTTGCGTCAGGCGAAGTAATTATAAAATTAAAAACAAAACTACAAAAATTATATATAACTTTTTTAATTTAAAATGAAAAAAAAAATTTCCTGCACCATTGGAAAGAGCCAATTAACTGCATTATACTACCGTTTAACAGTTGATATCGCATTGTCAGCAATAATACAGAATTGCATAATCATTGAATATTTTCTACTTACATTGACAATGGAATTTTATATTAAGAATTCACAAAATCGTTTCCGTTGAAGCAAATTCAAATGAATTAAGATATAAATGAATTGTTCTCGGGAATAAATTAAAGTGAACGTCCCATAAAACGTCCTAAATGCATATCTGCTCGTTTGAACTTGGTTCAATTTTTCGAGGCCCTATTTTTAATTAGATTTTATACAATCGTTGTTCTTGAAGGTTGGCGTTATAGGCCTTCGAGTTAGGGCACAGTTATTGGTTTTCCTGAATGATACATAAGGATGAAAGGGGAAGAGAAACACGAGGGAAAAGGATTTATGAATTTATGGATGCCTATAGTATCCAGTCTTATATATATATATCGAGTTTTTATTTAAGGCGTTTAATATAGTGGCGAATTCTATATATATGACGATAGAGTTAAATTAATTTTTACGATTTTTTTTGGCATGTATATATATATATATATTATATAACTATTATATAAATATTTTATAAAATAAACCTTACCGTTTATGTACTTCGTTTACAGTATTTTTCATTCTTTGTCTCATCTACCATTGTGAAATTCCACGTTCGAGAAACAACGAAAAATGGAGCAAATAATTTTGCATCAATTTCCCGAAAATCTTTATAAAGTGAGCAAATTTCTCGAAAAAAAAAACAAATAAGATCGCCGGTAAGGGACTTTCCGAAATGTTTCGGACATAAGGATCAGCGTGAGAAATTCGTTCCCCTCAAAAGTTTTTATTTACGCAGCGAAGAAAGCGGACTCGTCCTATTGGACGTAATTAATCATAGTCACGTACGTACGTAGGAGCATCAAGGCGAGCGATTGGCGCTGCTAAATAATTGATCGACAACGGAGATCGAAGAGCAGTCGGGATCGGATGCAAATCAAATTCATTAACGTTAAGCTGACGGGACAAAGCCGGCAATGAATAACGTTCGCTGGAAAATAAATAAATTAAGTTTCAAACGGATTTTAGAGAAATAAATACGACTAAAATGTAAGAATTGCAAAATTTGAAAATACAATCATTTTGAATGATTGCTATTGTCCTATATTCAAAACAAATATTTTGTAAATTTTATCACGTCATTTCATGTTTCGTTTATGGGATAATCATTGTTAATAATTTCGTTAAAATATCCTTGGGTTGAAATTCTTTATTTATATAAAAATTAATATTCTCCGCATGAGATCTAGAAATATATATATATATATATTGATGTAATTACGCATTCTTGTTTAGTTCAAATAGTGGCAGAAATAAGATCAAATGATCTCAAGTGACTTACACTCCAGAGGAATGGAATGATTGAAAATTATCGCGCATACACAGCGTTTGACCTAGGGGTGATAAACGCTCTTGGAGTACAATCGTACTATCAGGATTTCAAGGGTCGAGCATATATAGAGAAGAGAAGGGCGCCCTTGGGATTACAGGGATTACATAGAGATTGAATCACGCCGCGAACCCAGTTTGCGCACCTAAAGTTGTCTTTGCCGAGTTGTCCTTTAATCATCCATAGCCTTTATCAAAGTCCCGTCCTTCTGTAAAACTTGACGAGTTTTACAGAATTATTAATATAACTTCGTGGCAATATCTATAACTTTGAGCATCGAGGTGTAATCGCACTACACGAGTCTTTCGCCATAAAATCGATTTTTAGAAAGTATAAAATGTCTCGTATGACAATTTGCGTCAATCAATGAAATTGCACACGAATATGGACTTTTGAATTTTCAATGTATATCATCTCATACGTGATAAGGTCCAGAAAAAATGACAAATATCGAAATATCTTGTATAAGGTCGCGAAAATCATGTTCTCAGCAGCATTGGCAATTCCATTTTAATAATTAAAATAACAAAAAGAGGACGAAACAAAGAAAGCTCGTACTATAGTGATCACAATGACGTGGCTACCAATCAATTCCCCGCATTTTCAATATAGTTAAATGATGTTTAATAAAAGTGCGCTCTTATATATAGTGTACTTCCTCCCTTCACGGAAGGGAGAGGCGACGAGACGAGTCGTGCTAATCTGACTTTGATTAAACTTTTAGCGACACCGAACAGGGTGTAGTATAGCCTATATATGCGTGACGTGTAAGTCGATTTTTATTACCTTCTTGCGCATAAATTAACCATCGAGCCTGCCTCTCTTTAACTAGCTTATTGACACACGGGGATTAACCTGATGGAATGCCGCAAGCTCAGAAATTCTGACACGGTTGTTAAGTATTCGATTATGCATGCGTAATAGGCGTAGCATGCGAGAATAAATTTATTCCGTCATCGATTAACGCGCGACATAACGGCATATTATACAGTGCAAGTTTTATATATAATTTCAGAAATAAAGTTTGTGCGTTCATTTGCATGTATTTTTTTATAAAAATTTGTTTTTGATGGTTTAATTTGGTTTTTTATGTATGTATATAAAACGAGAGCTTATCCACATTTTTCACATATAAATTACGTCATGATGTTTACCAGTGAGCAGTTGGCCCCTCGTGCAAGTGTATTTATATACTTCACAAGGGTCAACTTCTTAATAATTTCGCCCATGTATTTTGTAATAAACGTTATGAATATTAAAGGGAAATAAGTATATTTTTGAAATAACAATATCAGAATGATATTAAATCGATAATTTATTTCTTATATATATATATATATATATATATATGCATTGGTCTAAAAAAACAATAATATAAAAAAAAAACAATAATAAGCGTTGCAATTCGTGAAATTGACCTTTTAGTTTGTATTTTCCTTTATTATGTTTCGTTTGGCAATACTCAAATTCGAGAAGAAAAATTTTACCAAATAATAAACAAATAATTTAATTAGTGATAAATCTACGTTACCTGTTAACGACAAAATTCTACTTTACCGACTGATATACGCTGCAGTACCAAAAGGCATCGCTAGATGGCATCTCAGTACAGTTTGTTGAAGAAACTACGCTATTCGCTGCGTTCGCTGATTTTAAACGTTCGAACGGTTCGAACGTTAAAAACAAAATTCAATAAGGAAATTAATTTCTCCTCTTTTATTGTAAATGCTTTGTTTCAATGTTTTGTACAGAGTTTTATTTAATTTTCAACTTATATGAATAGACCTTCTAAGATTATAATTGAAAACATTGCCTATTTTCAATTAAAATTGAAAGTCTCCGGATTTATGTCTTCTCGGGTCATATACTTCAATATTTCGTAATTATTTTGCAGCACACGGTGAAATTTAAACAATATACTTTTTTGTATTTGTTTCATTTGTCGACATACTTTAAATTATCTAGTTTCGCTCTTTTCCATAAATGTATTACAGGACATTTGTAAGTTTTTCGTTTCCTTTTTTGTTCCATTTTTCTGAAAAATGAGCGTAGTACGAATTTAGATATTGTTTGTTTTATTGTCATAAAAATTAACTGAACAAATAATAATGTAATAACAAAAAATTTAGTAGATGAATAAGAGTTATAGTAAAATATTGCACGATTTTACTTCACCGAAAATTAAAAGAATTATTGAACTTGCTTGATATTGTTTAAAAATTTGAAATTAGATTTTGAAAATTGTTGGAAAACTTTCGACTACAATACTATACATCCATACCTTATTAATTTATTAATCAAGAATGATCAGTAACAAAATTAAATAATGTTTTCATTACACCTTTAAACTTCTGGCATCTCAATATACTATACATATATAGTAATAATTAATATACATTGGATAAAAAACAGTATAGAATCAACCGTGTCTCATCATCGTTTTGAGATGTAAAAACTATAAGAATTATTTAAATTACATTTATTTACTTGAAGAAAATTCAACACTACCTTTCAATAATCAGCCATTTTCACTTTCATCGAGACATTTTGCAAATGCTCCATCGGGAACCCAACCGGTTTCATCCACAGGATCAGTCACTGTTTTTTCATTATCGCCCCATGATAAATTGTAACTTGCTAAAACCGCCCAACTAATTACAAAAAGTATTTTTATAAGAAGAACTTTGTTTTCTTCTGACATGTTGGACAATTAAAAGTGATAAGTTTGTTACGGTTAATTTTGATTTCTGGCCTAATAATGTGTGTTTAAACTTTCTGTCACGTTTTCAGAGGTGACAGAAATTTAATGGCATTTGTTTCGTTTGCAAATTCCTTACTTCATATGTAGGGTTATACCGATATACATAACCAGTTAAACGATATTTCGTATTTTTATTATCTTTTATCCTCCAAGAAAAACTGATGCATTTTTCTTAAGAACCTTCTGTGTTATGTTATCATTTTGTATTATATAGTTTTGCAGATCGTTGATAAAATTTAATTTATCGTGCAATTTTGAAAATAGGCACTACAAAATTTAAATTTTATATAATTTTTAGGTCCTACTTGCAGATTTAACGACGATATATAGCCTGTTCATGCTCGTCTAAAATTATTTTAATATAAAATCCCATTTCTATATACATACAGTTACATATATATAAACGAATATTTCTTCTATTACGTCATAAATAATCCAATGAATATTTCTCATTTTTTAAACTTTTGTCCGAGCCGAAAAGTATTTCTTATTTGATATTAATATATATACATTTAAAAGTTATATATTTAAAAGTAATTTATAGTTACTTTTATAAATTTACAAAAAATCAAAACTTCATTAAAAAAGACAAGTCATTTACTGATGGCATTAGTATATATTTATAGCAAGAGGCTATTTCTGTTCGTTTATAGGTATTCATAGAAACGTAAAATTAGATGAATATATACGTGTCATACATTTTAATTATTAACAAGGTTTAGGATAAAAATTAACAATATTTAGCAAAATATATATAATTTTTTTTTTAGAAATTATTTCATTTCATTCAAAATATTCCTGTAGTTTCTTCACTTTATACGTAATTTCTTCAATTCTCATGCAACTTTTTTAGTTTATGCAGGTGATCCCTGAAAAAAGTGTAAATTTTTACTCCATGCATTATTAAAGTTTGCGTATCAAAGTCGATATAAAGTTTAGTGCATTTTCCGTTTGCGATTCCTGTGAGAGAAATTGATTTTCCCGCACTAGCGGTTGGAAAATAATATATTATATAGGTCTTAATTATATACCTCTATACGTCTAAGTAATTTATTTTATTATTTATTAAATAACCACGTGGTACGAACGATTTTCATTATTCTCGATTTATCTTAAAAAAAAAAAAAAATAAAGGCAATCCACTTACACTGATGTTGCCTCAGCAATGAATGTAAAAATGGTCTTCGAAATTTTGACCACCCCTTGCGGAAAGATTCGTATATCATTCGTATACTATATTTCAACTCTACTATAGCGCAATATTATTTGTAACTTCATTACTAGTGGTCTAACTAGTACTGAATGATTCATATCCGTAAGTCGTCACTTATTGATATTTTGGATGCTTGTAATATGGACAAGCGGAAGTTTGTCATTTCATTTTATGCAGTTGACGTAATATATCTTAATATGCAAGCTTTAGTTTTGGAATCGATCGAACCCTCTCGCACAAGTATGATAATTAAAACTTCAAAACACAAAATTACGAGAACGTTTAAACATTTGAGACTTGAAGTTGAAAAAGTGATTTTTTTTATAAATATATAAATATATAGGATCTGTCGTAACTGGAAAAGCTCCAAATGTATTATTTACGTTTATTGTGCTAGGTCTTTTACAAAAACGATAAAATTTTAATATTGTAATATAGACTTTCAATTTTCTCAAGTGATACCGTATTTTTCTGACAAAATGGCGTACAACTTATATACAGCATAATGTTTCCTCCTAAAAGAATTGGTTTTCTTTTTGCAGTAGGTTACGAAAGTTCTTATAAAAGTTCACATGACGATGTTGAAACTCGAGTTTAATATGGTTTAAGAATAAAGTAGCAATGTGGTATCTGAATCACTTTATTGTCACGCGCCATATCTGGCATTGAGGGGTATCTTTTATCTGATATATTATACTGTATACAGTCACTAACTCTTTATAATAATCGTCTTTTACATCATTCCCCGACTTTGAAACCAAGCAGCTTAAGATCTTTCTTCCGTAAGAACTCATTCTCTCTGACACATATACAAACATATATACCCGCTCACTCACGCTCCGCTGGAAACAAAACAGTACCTTGTATTGTTAACAAATTATATGAGCAATTGTTACTGTTCGAAACTCGGCTATTTTTCGGCGCGATTGTCCCGTGAAATATATATATTAGTATATTAAAGGCTGTTGTTCAGTATATGGTCGCTCATTGCTTCGTTTCGTCAGTAGTTCAATGAACTAATTTCATCAGATCCCTTTACCAAATTAAGACCTGCTTTACGACGAGACGACGCATAAAGCGACCTGTAGGAATGTAAGCTGCCGTACAAGACATAAGAATTTCTACACTACGCTAAGCTAAGTCTACAACAAATAATTATACGGTATAACTAAATAAACGGTTAATCAATTTTGACATATTATTCAGCTCATTCACATGTATTCGCGTTCATGCTTACTTTCTCACTGTCGCGCTCGCCTTCTCTCTTTTGCCCCCTTGTTTTTCGTTTTTAGTAAAAAGTACAAGTTCAGAAAAATGTCTCGTTAAGTTCGACAAAAGTGTACCCCTAACTCGCAGATCTTAAAACCTTTACCTCGTAACGCGTTTAATCTTTCGCTTTTTGAGAGTCGACGGCACGTTCCGGGCGTCATGTATATGCCTCTACTCTGCTCGCTGCACAGTTACGATCGCCTCGCCTCGACGTCATTGTGAATTCCCTTTTATTTTTTGTTAAAAGTCAATTAATATATAGGTACAAAGTCAGATATTAATTTGTTATTCGTTAACTTTTAGTGATCCTTGACGTGTGTGTCGTGTGTCGGTTCGTTTCTTTCGACCTAAGATATTGAGCATGCCTATTTACAAGTAAACACGGCAAGGGTAATCCATTATAATCTTCACATACTCCGTACTTTAATCAAGCATTTTGTGCCGAAAACTTAAGACTCGGAGGAAAGTTGTTCCTCTATAGCAATGCCACTTTGTCGAATCGAACGAAGCATAGAGCACGATTTAGAGTGAATGACAGCGCGTTGCCATTGTCCTATTTGTCTACGTGTACCCTTTTTCGAAACTTAGGATTTACATCTTACGTATATACTTATGGAGTATTCGTATAGTGCACTTTTTATGTTACATACACGAAAATGGGTCCGATGCGACGGGATTTGGAAAAGACACCTCGATCGCTTCTAGTCGGGGAAAAAAATGTCCTCGTCGGTGTTATCATTTAGTCGTGTCCTGTGGGCCTATTCCTCCACCCTTAATACAAGTACAAAAGCGAAAAAAGTATTAGACTAGTTGATTTACTACTCGTGGTACACTGGAATTTTCCTTGATCGATGCATTCGATCAAATAATCAATCGATAAAGTTCCTATTTTTCTATAAGATATGCAATCCTTACGTTGGTACAAGCGGTAACGAGTGTTTAGCAATAGTAAAACATTCACGAGTCTCGTTTTGCCCGAGCCTTGTAAGCGTCGATCGTTGAAATTTGGGAGAGAATCGGCCTCGAAACTTTGGAAATCGCTCGTCTTCATTGCCGCGCGGGTTTCCTATCCGATTATGGAGATGACGGAAATCATTGAAGACGAATAATATCTACGACCGATGCTTAACGAATTTACCAACTCAATTTTCGTCATACATTAGTCTCTTGTATATTTTTAAACATTATCGTTTATTTATTACAGACTCGCGTAATTTTGTCCGTGATACGATTTGGCTCCTTCCCTCATATACTTACATCTCGCCGTTTCTATCGTCATTTCTTTTCACTTATTAAATGGTGATACAATTGAAAAAATTTGTCTTTTTTTTTTTTGTTTACTTAGAAATCACATACTGTTACTCTCGCATTACTTATACATGTTTCTGCAGTTAATTTTATTCTTTTTTTTTTTTGTTATTTCGCGGTAATATGACAATTACTACGTCTTCTTTTCTCTCGGGTAAAAAAGCCATTGATCTTGTCGTCGTTTGCCGATCCTATCGTTTAAGCAAGTTAAATGTATAGTGAGACTACGAAAGTGCGCCCAAATCGAACGAGGCTCGCGAAAATCCTTCATCATTTTTCTAAAATTCCCAATGTAATCACTAAGTAATAAACGCTAATTATTCATAAATTTACTCAAACACATACTTAAAAGAAAAAAAACAAACAAACAAACAAATAAACAAACAAACACAAATATTCCAAAATGAACGATTGAAACGGTACTGCAAGTACATCAAAACGAAACATCAATCGAAAACATTACGTTAAAAGGAAAGATTGTCGCTCGATGTGGGTGTACTTCGTTGCTCATTTTTCTCAGTTAGCATTCGTGGTTCTCATATACTGACGTTTCACTTATTACTTTGTATAATTTATACCTATGGAACCTATTTTTGTAAATAGCTTATTTCTTGGGTCGATCACGCTATTTCCAGACTTTCATGTTACTTGAAATCTTAGCATTGCATATCTCTGTCGTTGCTTCAAATTAAATGAACAAATGTTTGGAAATTATACCGTCGGTTAGCATCTCGCATATATGGAGCATTTTACATAAGAATACGAATATGTAATCGCGTGACCGGGTCGGATTACGAGTGTGTCTATCAGTATCATTAATCCCGTATATATACATGATTCCACTGGTGAGAGTGTGCGTGAATTTTTAATAATTATAACAGGTGTGTATTCGATTACGCTGATCGTGCAAACGTAAACGTTTTTAGTATACACGACACAATTTTATCGACGTCCGAACAATAAAATTCTACTCTCTAAATATCTTCGAGTGAGAATCTCACTTTCGTCAACGACCGCACGCGAGTCGTTCGAATATTTTAAAAAATGCCATTCCATTCAACGTCGATGCCTCGCTCTTTCGCACAATTACACCTATCTTATACTTGAAATTACTTCAATTGTCGCTTTCATTTATAAAATAATTACGAACATTTTCATTTCGACACCAAGTACACGACCGCGGTTAGGAATCGTATGATCGCATTGTGATAAAAATAAGTTTAGAAAACTGTAGAATGCAACATTCGGCTGAAGCGTTACTGCCAGATGATATCTCGAAATCTTAATATTGTTTTAAAAGGTAATGTTACAAATATGTTTTCAGACGGGGTGTGGTTTTATCACTCTCAGAAATTTAGAGAGACAATGAGATGCAATAATACGACGATTACATTAGTACAAAATGAAAGTATAGATACGACACTTTACGATGGCAATTCTTTTGCATGTAACAGTACCTCCTTTGATGTCCTTCTCTCGGTAGGGCGCATATTTACACGTATTGCCTCGTCTCATTTTCCGAATGTTACCAGTTAATATGAAGCGCTTAAAAATAAAATCTCGACAGAGTTATCGTTAAGGGGCTCCGTGGACGAGGAGAAAAGATAAACGTATAGATATATTAAAGAAACGGTTAATAGAGTAAACGAAGAGAGAAGGCTTCGTCGAATGAAAAGAACGCGGTTAAGAAGTATTTAATATAGATTAGACGACACCTGGCAGCTTAAGCAGTCATCACACGTATCCAAACTGACACAGTTATTTACAGTTGAGAAACACTCAAGACATTTTTCAATGAACAATGCCTGACATACGAGGCTCAGCCACATTACAAATAGACTTTTAATTCGCTCCAGTTATGAAACAAGTTTCTCTAGATTTGAAAGCCCTTGCTCGGCATTTTAAAGGTTATGTACAAATATTGTAGCGTCTCGTATATCCGTGTGTTATTCTATTATACAATGTTCGTATTAATTTTACTTAATTACTTTTTCCTTGTAGTGTTCACCAAATTAAAATGTCGTTGACACTTATTGATACGCGCATGTATAACGATCACTGTAGGTTTAGTACTTCATAATTAGTTTTCTTAGTCCTCTTCCTCCTCCATGGTCAGTTTAATCTTGCGTATATAATTTCTTTCAATTTTTGTTTGTTCGTTAATAGAATTATTCGCATCAGCCGTGCACCAGTCACGAGCACTAAAGGAGGATGATCGGCTTCCACCGTAGTATCTTTTTCGTCTTTTTCTTCTTCTTCGTCTTCTTCTCTAGCACATCATGTAGAGCTGTATGTAGACGTATTCTAACTTCATTCGGCAACTATCTTCGTTTCACTGCAAGTTACACATCTCGTTAACATCATGACTTATATATATATTCGTGTGCGTGTATCGTGTATGCTTGAATGTTAAATGATAATTTGGCAGAGGTCGGAATAAATATTCAAGGTAACTGCCAATCATTTCTCGTTTGCCTCGCTATAACAGTATTGTTAATAAACGCCTACAATTTTTCTACAAAGGCAGTAGGATGCGAATTTGGCCACATTTACATTGGTGCATAATTGTGATTTAACTCGAGTGCTAAATAAATGGATGCTTATGCGACTGCAGTGATACAAGCATAAAATATGAGTTCACATTTAGCTCTCCTTTCTTTGACTCACAGGGAAATAATTCCGCGGCTTTTACAAAAGTTTCTAAAACTTTGTTATGAAATATATATATATTTTATCGTAGGAAAGTAAATTTTGCAAAGAATTAAACATACAGCCAATATACATTTTCCAGGATAAAAATAAAGAGTATTGAAGAAGATTCACTATCATTGAATCCAATTTACAAAACGTTATTCGTGTGATCGATATCTCTCGCTACATACATGCTAATGTATATATTTCCTTTGATCTACATTGTTGATCAGGTGATAATGTCATTCATCGCAATACATTCTTTTTGTTTACTAAAATGTATTGTCACGTGAGAGATGCCGTAGGATTGAAAAGATGGGTTTTGTTTAGTTATACTTTGTTTTGATATATTAGAACATTTTTTGAAAATACATTTATCACGCAGTTTTGGAAATGGTGTTTCTTTCCTTAATGAGACTCAATACAAATCTGATTTTCGTCCGTGTTGAATTTTGACATGGAAAGCTTATATAGAAAATTACTATAACATTTACAACTTTCCTAATTTTTCATCGAATTTAATTTAGACAAGAATCCGAGGAATTAATCAAAATATCAAAACGATGTGTGTATACCTAAAACTGTATAAGGCTCCAGGAACGTTAACACTGCTACGTCGCAGCTGCAGGCAAGACATCGAGTCAGGTATAGATGTCGATTTATATGCCCGGTAAAAATGGAAGCGTACCGTAAACTTAAAAGTACAAATTCAGGCTTATAGAGCGCTTTGAGAATGCTTAAAATCCAAAAAGAAGCGTGAATTTGCACTTTTAAGCTACCGGTACGCTTCCATTTTCATCAGGGTGTACATGATATGTGATGTGCAAAGGGTATTTCTACAAAAAGGCATATTCATTTTTCACGTAATATCGCTCCCCTCTGTGACTTGCATTCAATTTACTTTTCTATAATATAGACATCTTATTATTCCATAAGTTACAAAATGAGTTTGAATATGATGCGTTTTATGACGTGCGTTTAGAGTTTGTAAAAGTTGAGTAAACGACAGAGCAATATTTTTTTATGGAAAAATCAGCAATAGGTATTATATATAAACATATTTTATAAAGGTTCTGGCAATTCGTATTGATGCATGTACATTATCACAGAGAGAAAGCTGCAAGTACCAGAGTAAAGAGCGCTTCTCAGACGTTTTCTTACCTGTCCCATATCTTTCCTTTTTAATATTCATGCCTCCTCATAGAAATCATAAGTGCAAAATAGAGCAGAAATGCATGGAATCTTTTTTGTAGAGCATACAATTTCCTACAAAAAAGCTCCCCTAGTCTAAAAGCAATAATAAAATATAAGTAAATATGAGAAATAATGAACGGCTGTTCTCCGTCTCGTTCCAAGAAACTATCAGGATTATGAGAGTTTTTTGGATTAAAGTGACGTGGTTCCAAATTCGCAGCAGTTCTATATTCTAGTTTTGTCGAACGTTCCACGCGCTCAGTTGTTGTCTTCGGGAAAGAATTCAATTTCCCGATCCGAGGTCGGACTGATTTCAGAGGGATACATATAATAAGGTATTGTTCCACTGACCAGGGACGTGGTGCTGAACAACTTGTACCAGCCGAACACCATTTCATTGAGGTTCAGATTGTCTAACATGATCTGGGCTACACCCATGAATACTTTTCTCCCTTCCAGTCGACCGTAATCTCCCCAGACTGTCACCTGAAATCATACGTTATTTTTATTTAAGATGAATTTCTTTTTGAAAATAGGCACGGACGTGATAAGTTTCGTTAGAAGTCGTTAGTTCATTAGAAGATTGTGTTCTACGATCATAACATTTGTAAATCGAAAGATGTATTACTTTGGAGCATTTCTTGGATATCGCCTCGTTTTAAACGAGATAACTCTGTTGTTATATTAAAAAATTTGATTAACTATATAACTTAAACTCGAGCACTTTTCTAAAACTCTGTTCAAAATTACCTGCAATATACATCCTTGGAAATTTTCCTTAAATATTAAAGGCTGCTGATAAAGAGGATCCAACGTTTTCCTTGCAGTTGTCGTCTTTGCCTTAGCTATGCATTTCTTTCCGCTGACCAAGTAGACTTTTACGTAAGGAGCTGGAAAACATTGTTTCGATAAGAAATACATTAACAATGAGAATGCTGGTCGCGTAAAGTTGTACAATAAATTTATCAACATGCAACAGCCGGATGACAGTTATCATTATTTTACGAAGCGTACCTGGTAAAACCTTGCTGTTTTGCTTTGCTTGAAGTTCTCTGGCGCGTACGACTTCAACTTCGAGATATCCTTTAGTGTTGCTTAACGCCAATTGGATATCGCCTAATGTACGTCCTCCAAGTACTTGTCTACCTACAAGCTGGCCAGGTCCTAGCCCGTCGATAAAATCGCTGAGAGGACCAGCATCGCCTGTCGCTCGTAAACTTGGGGACCAACTGTTCGATCAGTATCATTATTGTAAGTAGAAATCAAACAATTTGATCAAAAAGTAGCTTGGCAAGGGTGAAAAGGGCAAGTTTCTCCATTGAAGTACATAAATATGAATAATCTTAAAGACCAGTCGAGGTAACGACAAATTTCATTTAAAATGAGAAACAATGCGTTACTGAAAGGGATGTAGTAGTGATACTTCGATAATTAATATAAACGAAAGAGATATTCATTCGAAGGGAATACTGATTACAAATATCTCTTAGAAGAGCATCTAAGAAATCACTCGTGGTTTTACAAGCCTTCGACGAAAAGTTTGAGGGAAGGAGAAATTGGTACACCTATATATTATGTAAATCAATGCTTTGAATCATTCAGGATAAGAAGAACTGGCATTGAAGAGTTAAATACACAGTGTATTAGTCAGTGTGCATGTGTGATAATAGTAAGAATGCTGGTAAAGAGTATAGATTATGTTTATATACAGTTATTATGAAAAAGAAACGAGTGAAATTATTCGAGAGTATACTTGGAAATCGTGCAAAACATTCCACACCCGCCTTGGTAATTCTCCCTTGGATTTCTTTCAACGATTAATGCAAAAACAGAAAGTAAAAGCAAAACAAAACAAAAACAGACTAACGGTAATGCAGTACTTCTGCGTTAATGCTTAAAACTAATAAATTAATATCTGACAACATTTACACACAACGGATTAAGAATCCGGTTCATCTTCTGCTTTTCTTCCTTTTTTAAAGCAGTATAGTTCAATTAACAAAACAGAAAACATAAAATATAAAAGCGCAACAATCTAAGAGCGAGCTCTACAAGCTAAATATTTGCATAGGCGATATAAACGAGAATTTATACAACATGTGGAATGTGGGTGTGAACACACGGGGAAAAGTCTACGATGATAACAGAAAAAAAAATTTATAATACAGAAACGGAAGGAGTAGAAGCCGATAAAAATGACGAGGCAATATTCATTCGCATAATTAAGAAGGGAGATTGGAAGCCAATCAAAGCATAAAGAGTTTTAAGTATACGTGTTGCAACAATGACTGAAAACAGAAAAACAGTTTAGCTTGAATAACAGGTGATATTGAGTAACTTACTTCACGATGAGAGATAAATATATACATCCATATAGACACGTAAATTATAAGATACATTTATACAGAGTGAGGATAGGAAAAAGAGAGAGACAGTGAGAGCTCATTCTGCCGAACAAGCAGATCGACCCTTTAAAAGAGCCTACTACTTACGAGCTTCCTTCGGAACTCGATATAGAGTTGAGACTTCCGGCTTGTTCGCTGGCTATTGATCCCGATTGCCGGGTTGCGCTGGATCTCTGTTGCGGCATCACTTCCTGGGATCGTTGAATGGTGCTTGGTGTACTGTTCCGTTTACGACTTGTTACACCGGTACGAGCGTCCACGACGGTGCTGGCACTGCTGTCTGCGTTGTAAAGCAAAAGAAAATACCACTAACTATTTGACTACTGGCTGGCATTGGTTACTCTGTGAAGCGGGCGCCGTTGCTACATTTTTCGGGTGCTAGATCGGAACTAGCAATATAAATAATATAGAGTATCAAATGCTATTCACTGCTTTCTCTCTTTTTGCCCTCATTCTGTTTTCCTATACTTGCTTTTAAATGCGTCGTATCTCATGTTCGATACGATTGAATCAATGATCGGGAAATGAATGTAGCCTAAGAGTGAAAAGTAACAAAACTATATGCGGTTATATTATGTAAGATTTTATAATTTGTTGCGACGGTGCAGGCGGAGCTTCTTGATCATTCCTGAAATAAAGTCAATAGATATTGAGAGGATTGGACCCGTTTGGACCTCTGCGCCGATCTAACGTTGCATCTATTCTAGAGAAATATCAATAATAAATTTTATCACTTTTTCAAACAACTTGTCACAAACTACACGCAAACTCTAATTTCTATCGTGTTTAGCGAAAACGAAAAGGAGATAAAACGAACGAACGTACATAATACCGAAACTTGACGACAAGTGCGCTAGTACTCGTATCTACTAATAATAAGCCATTTGTTAATTTTCCAATGTGATGCGAGTAAATCGATCAATTGAAAATCTGCGTAAAAATACGTAAAGCCAAGCGTTACACGCTTACGAATACAGTGAAACGAAAGCACATTCTCGTCTGCGATGGCGAAAACGTCAAACGATTCTCATCGTCTGCTTGAGTAATGGCCTTCGCAGAGAGCGATCATCTATTTGTATTCCTAAAGAATCTAAAGTAACTGCCATATATAGTAATAGCCACGAATCTAATGTGGAAAAATCGAGAATCAAAGTTGAATGGTTTAATGATATTATTATTCATCCTCGATTGCGATTTTTCAGCCACGTACAGAGCACTGCATCTAAAGTAACTTTGTCATACTGTGTGTTTCAATTGTAACTGTTGTTGTATGTGATGGATGTCGTTCTTCTTCCTAAAATATTTTCCCATTCTCGCTGCTGTACTCACATTTCGTCGAAGGCTCACTGGTAATTCTTTAATATGTCCACGCATGTGGAAATGCGACAAATATGACATTAGATTGGCAACGAATTCTTCGGAAATATTCGCTTATGTGCGTAATAAACGACAATATCGTGGCCGAGTGATTCTGATGTGAACTTTCAGAACTTTCAGAACTATAGCAATTCGACAAAAAGTCCTAGACATATTAATTATTTGGGAGGGAATGGGTAAAATAATTGTTATTAGCGGACCTGTCCCCATCGCCACTGCCTTCTCCGTCGCTGCTTGCCGAGCTGGGTTGTCTTCCGCTTCTCCCGCTGAAGGCATCTTCCGGCAAGATTTCCTCGCTCCTGTGAACTGTAAAGGACGACTTCCCTTTCTTCCCGAAACCCATTCGCCGCTTCCGCCCTTCCTCGCCCACGCATGTACCACCAACAGACACGCATGCGGCACGTTATCGTGACGTAGTATTGTTTATCGCGATTATCATTCGTAATGGTTGTTATCGACGTTTCGTTAGGATTCGAGGCATTTTGTTTTGTCAGAAGGTGATCGAAGCAATATGTTAATCAATTTTTACAGGAGTATCCGGTTGTATGAGGTATCAGGCGTAACGGTCCCGCAATCGATCGATGCGTGATCCAATCACAGAGAACGACGTTTGATTGTTCGTAGTCGCGAGCGTACATATAAACGCAGGGAGATATCGTGCAGGAGTGCAGTAGACGATGGCAGAATTAGTAGGCCCCAGTCGGTTGAAAGGCGGTGATATGGTGGAGGTATAGTTAATAGTATTATTGTTTTTTGTTGACAGTGGTGCAGAGGAGGTAGTGTGCGTGATGTGTGTTGCAATGTTGTATAAAGGCGCGACAGAGAGAAGGAAGGCGACAGACAAATAAGAAATACAATTAAAATGACGCGCAAATCGTATCACAGTTAAAAAATATACGTAAAATAAACCTTTAAAAAAATTCAGTCAGCATCATCGACATTTCTCACAATTATTTGCCAAATAATTTTTACTAATTGCGATCCTTTTACTCGAGAATAACCATTACTTTCATCGTCCAACTAAATGCCGAAGTTGCGCTATTTGCAGATATATATATATATGTATGTATTAAGAATAAAAACGCTACAGAAAACTACATCATACAAAAAATGATAAAAAATGCAAAAGAAACTCTACATAACTTTTTAAAAAGACTTTCTGAAAATATGAATTCCGGAAGAAATCTAATGATACGCGCAGCATCATAATATAGTAATATTATTAATACTTTCATTTTAAATCTTGAAAAATAAACTTCTTCTAATAAAATGTATAACTTGTGCAACATTTAAACTGAACATTTGGAAACCGTTGTTTTTTTTTTTATATAAAGTTGAACTATATACGACATTGACATATAAAATTTGCAGTTAAAAATAAAAATAATAAAAGAGTATATAATATTAAGATCTAATATGTTACCTGTCGCAGACAGCTGGCTCGTGCTGTTACTCTTCTTTCCCATTCCTAGTTGGTGCTGCACTGTGGTACATCCGACGCTGCTACTGCCGCTTCCGCTTCCGCTTTTGCTGGCTGGAGAGCTCTTACGGCTTCTCCTCAAGCTATCGTCGACGTGAAGACCAACTGCGGTGTCACTGAGGCTACCGTCTGTCGAAATAATGCATTTTAGTCTCAATGTTCTTTTCGGTAGGAACTATTTTTTCTTATATGGGTGCAGAAAATTAAAATCATCAATTTCATCTGAACATTTAAAAAATTAAAAATTCGCCGACCAACATTCATTATGAACACATATGGATTTTTTAATTAAACATTGGAAATTTGTAATAGGAGATCAACGATTAAAACATTAGGGTGTTGAAAATTGAACATTTTTTAATATTATCGTGCGCCAAAGCCGCCATATATAGCCTTGAGAATATACGAAATCTATGCCCAAAGTACTTACCAACTTTGTCATCGCTTGGTGCATCGGCATTGCTGAAGCTCCTGGTGAATTGGCCCCTGTTAGTGCTGCCGTGTTGCCCGCTGCCCTCGTTTCGACGTCTCGATGGTCTCTCGCACGAACTGCTCTGACTCACGTAATCACTGCATTCAGGCATAGAGGATGATCGTCGATTATTGCCGTCGTCGTGTCGATGAGGATGATCGTCATCAGCGTGGTCGCCGCGGGTGGCAGTTTGTATCCGCGATCGACGACACGGCGTTTCGCCGTATGCGGATTCGCCATGGGGAGGCAGCGCGTCATTTTTCATGATGGGACGTTGCGTTTTCATTACGTGGTTTCGAGAAGATTGTGAGTATTCGTGGTGGTCGACATAAGTGTTGGTCCGCGGGTTTTTAGCAGTGTCGGAGGTAGCGGTTTGGGAATCAAAGAGATTTGTATTAGCGATACCGGGTCGGGGTGCTCGATTGTTGGGCCTACGTGGAATCGTCGGGCCAAATCCGCAGTTCTCGCTGCACTGACTCTCACTCTCCATAGAATACTCGTAATATTCCAGAGTGTCGCTGATTGCCACGTTTCTTTTACTACCCTGTTGTTGGGAACTTTGTTCTTTATTGTCGTAACACTCGAGATCACGAGCCTCGGGACAACTGCTGTTCCGTCTACGATATCTCTGCTTAAGTTCTGCATAATTACATTTCACATCGTTCAAGTATTCGTTTTGGCGGAATCTCTCGGTTTCAAATGCAAGTTCTCTACACTCTGGGCAACTGTTCTTTCTTCTACGTGTTCTACGTTCCGCAGTGCCGCTGCTGTATGCGCGTAACGATTGGGATCTGCCAATATGTCGCGGTATCTTTTTTGGATGGCTCGAATCATACGTGGATGGAGGGACGTTATTTTTAATCTTATTCACGTAATTGCAATCAATAACGGTTTCTGCCGAACCAAATTCCTCTTCGGAATCGATTAGATAATTGCTTTCTTTTTCGCCTTCTACTTGGTCTGACAAATCGTCTATTTGGATAACGTTTCTAGCTTCTGGGCAACTACTATTTCGCCGGCGTCTTGGAAATTTTCGCATGGCTTCGTCATCTGCCACTTCAGAAGCGACATCTTCATCGGAACGGAGGATCGGAGAAGAATCTGCTCGATTCATCATCTTTTTACTTTCTGAAAAACTAGGTACCATTAAGCTATCCTTTCTACGAGGCACTGTTTTATAGTAAGGACTATACGGATCGGATGCTTCAAAACTTCCCTCTCTTTCCATTTCTTTATTATCTAAGTAATCGCGATTATAAGCAGAAGACGTTCGACGATCCAAATACGCGTATGGACTTTTATGCTCTTTCTCATTTGCATAATGAAAAAACTGACTTTCTTCCCCGTACGTACGACCTGTATTCCAATCATCATAAATTTCGAGTTTTGGAGAATAAGCTTCGTAGCTTTTGGTACGTCTACGTGGATACACCTCATTTTGTCGATTGTAATTATTAGACGGTTGTTCCGTGTTCATTCCTTCCGACGATCGCCTCCATCGCGACAATTTTTCAAGTTCGTAATCATAGTCTCCCTCGGAACTGGGAGAAATACTTTCATCAATTTTGCAATAAATATGATCACTCATATCTTCTAGAGTTTTTTGATTTGGAAGACTCTTGGATCTTTTATCGGGAGATGTTATTCGATTACTTTTCCCGTCAACATCATGACTTACCAATTCGTTATACTTTCGTTTGCTCGCATCTTCTCGTTGAAGACGAGACAAGTAGGGAAAGTCATAACGATTGCTGAGACGCTCATTGATGGTTCTCCGTTCAGGATTTGAATAATATATATTTTTTTCCTCATCATGATAGTACATTGGGTCTTGTTCGTCAGGTTTCTCATCCTGATCACTCAAACTTTTATTGTATTTTTGATACTCTTCCATTCGCTTTTTGTTCTTTTTCAAATCATTTAGAATCTGATTGTCGCTGTTTGAATCGTAATAGGACTTACTTTGGTCCTTGAGAGCAGGAATTTTGTCGCCATATCCAGCGTCGCTTAAGGACAGATTTATCTTTATCTTTTCTCTCGCACTCTGTAAACTATCATCGCTAAATATATTACCGGCAACATTATCGTATTCAAAACTTCTACTTCTACGTATCGACGTATTGTCGGAGTGTATGTCACATTCGGCATTGCTATCGAAGCTCCGTGCTTTTGTATCAACAACGTTTCTGCGAATATTAATTTGTGGATAAAACTGATCGGAATCGCAATGTACAAAATGAGGACAGAATGGCGTTTCAGTCAGTCGCTTGTCCAGACACACGTGGTCTCGCCAATTACTCGAATTCCATTGTGCATCCGAACGAAGCGGATCGTATGTCATGGAAGGAACGTTACACGTATTGCATTGGCAAGTGCTTGTACGTAATTGATCAGTTAGATGATGGCTACAATTGTCGGATGCGCACGGTTCAATGTATATTGCGGGTATTCGCCTGCTTCTCCTGGAATCCATAAAACTGTTGGGTTGCCGCGTATAACCGCCGTCGCTGAGTGAATATTCGTCAGATTGTGGCCGATAGTACCGAAGGGCACTTTCGTCGACGGTATGAGAGCGAGTGAACGGAGTGCGCATTTTCTTACATAACGAGCGTACAACTGCGGACTTGCTCCGTACGAGGGATCGACGATGCGGGGCAGGATTATTGTGCTTGTTCGGGTAATTTCTGGTTTTAGTGGAATTGTTATTTGGGCAATGACATTCACTGCAGGGTACCCTAAGTCGGTGCTTGCGCCTAGTGCGCCTAGTGGGTGGGGGCACTGGGGATATGACACCGGGTATTAAAACGTTTTTAACTGTCGGTCTGCAAACAATTGTTTCATGTAGAGTTGCACCATTCTTTTACGAAAATATCGTTTGATGGATGACGGGCGCCCCATTCTTCAATGAAGTTTTTATTGCTGTACGCGGCTCTGAGTCGATCGAACGATTATGTCGAGTTCAATACGTGAATTTTTTCGAATCATTTAGAAATACTCAAAGGTACGATATACGAAAATGTGAGAGCCAATCCCCGAGATCTTAATGCTTGAGAAGAAATTCGTTCGACCAACATTGCGCGTACCGATCCCTGATTAGAATGGGACATTTTCAGCTATTAAATGGACATTGACATAGTGCATAGGAAGTGCAACTAATGACTAATCTAGTTTCTATCATCGCTCGGGACCTAGTTGGGGATTCTAGTCTGCAAGCTGGGCATGTGTGAGAGAGAAACTAAGGACGCAATCAAGTCGACAATGTCCATTTAACTCAGGGATTGTCGCCGAGAAGAGGTCGTATTTTCAGACTTTTCATTGCAATAGTTCATGAATATCTACAGCTGATTTGAAAAGTGCCAGAAGCGAATGAAGTGGTAATAATAAAAAGCCTATGGCTAAGAAATGAAAGGTCTGTGTTTCGATCTCATTTATAGATTTATCATATGTAATGAAATCAGATAATTTCTATCATGAATTCGTATGGCAATAAGTTGAAATGAACATGAGAGATGATCATTTATAAAATGTAATGGACTAGCGATACTTACATCAGAGTTCTGGAGGTATGCGGTCGTTCTGATTGCGTGCTAAAGGCACTGCTTGTGACTGAGGCGATACTTTCCATATCGGAATCACCTAAATCTACCAAAACGTCTTTATCCGGACTACTAGGAGCTCTTCTTGACCTGGGCATTCGATGACTGTGCGAGAGTGAATGCGGCTCATAATTCATTAATGTTAAATCTGAATCCGATCGTCCGCTATAGTGTCTTTCCCAACCTGTGAGGTTAAAAAATATAGTTAAAAATGTGCAGTTGCAGTACTGATGAACGTTATACAATAAAATTGCCAACTGTTTAATTTTCTTATTTATCTGACGACTAAAGTTTGTTAAATTAGCGGCCCTAAGCTCCGAATGACTGAGCGCAGAGACGAAACCCCTTGTCATTATTTTTAATTAATCTAAGAATCCATGTTGATGGATACTTCGTTATTTTTACAAGTATTTACAAGCTTCTTAATATTGATTTTATAGGCTAATTGGCGATAAAAAGAATAAGTTGTTTTACATTGTTTATCGATATTTTATTTTAGTTCTTTTCAATTCTCTATATATACAGCATATTTAATATTTTTATTGAATAATTTTATTATTTCTTTTTCACAATGCTTTATTAAATCATTATTATGCATGTTGTTTTATTTTAATTTCTATCGAAAAAAGGTGGGTACGAAAGATAATATAAAAAACCCGAGTGTGGTAACGTATAGTAGTGTAGTACCCCTAAATAATCTAAAATTAGCGCACAGTCGGACGTTTCGTTAGTGGCCAATTCGTTTTTTGAGCTTTGCCTGTTACTCGCTCGGGTCTTTAAGTAGAATTTGCACCTGAAACGGTGCTTCCAGAATGCAAGGGATGACGGACATGCCATTTGAATACCAACACCCAATCGCGTGCAAGTTTCGGTCGTGACCTCCCGCACTATTAAAATGCTAGATTCGTTGCACAGCAACGGCACATACCCCACGCAGGTACGATCACAGAAAAGATCTAGCCAAATGCATTAACAAACCAACCAGTCATGTGATTCGATGACAAAAACCGTTTTTGATACGTTCTCGGCATCCTGCAAACGCCGTTTAAAGCGTTTTCAAAGTTGTTGTTATTACAAGAAAAAAGATGTTGTAATTATTGAAAGGATTACGTTTTATGCACATAATGGTTTATAGGTTTTATTATATTATTTTTATTATATATATTATTACGTAATTAAAATTGACATTTATCACATTTCAGACATTATAACAATGTGATAACTTGTAAAACCAAAAAACGCCATACGCTCTATTTACAATCCACGTGTCCCGTCAATCGTATCCAGTGTCGTCAATATGCGCACTGTTAACTAAATTTAATTGAAAAAGTTTAATTACTCGTGTATCCAAACATATTATGTAAACATAACAAAGTATGCAGCAATGCTCACATTTTACGATATTTCGCACACGTGTCCGTTTTTGTTTTTAATTTGTTCCACATTTAATTATAGAGACAAAATGTTTAAGTGCACGTTTCGAGAATCTCATTTAACATTGTCGAGTAGAATACTGCTGTATCGTATTACTCAGACCGGCGCCATTATCGGTCGATCAAAGTATTGAATTTTATCCTTTTTAAGCAAAACATTACCTTCAGTTTTTCATTAAATATTCATGTTTCAGTTCCTAAGTAATTAAAAAATGCAATTAAAAAGCTCTCCACATTTTTCACCTTTGGTTGCCCCCTGTTTTGTAATCATACTATGTATGTACATCCAATACGTCATTACAATTTTATTCAAATTTTATTTCAGGTTGTGACTAATTAAATTTATGTTTATATAACATTTCATGATGATTTTCAAAGACTAAATAATTTTCTGGGTAATTTCCAATTTTTATGTTTTAATAAATTCAATTATTTCGCATCATTGCTTTAAATGTGTTTTTCGATAATTTTATAGAATAGTTCTCAATTGTAGAAATTATTTGTCCATTTCCAATACAAGTCTATATATACGTCCAATGCAGATGTTCTGTTTATAATAGGCTAATAATTGATAAATAACTCTTTTTAACTTACCGCCCATTCCAGTATTGCGGTATGTCGTATGTACATGCTTGTTCCGGTACCTTAAAAACCTCGCTCTTTCTTCCAAGTCATGAGATACTCTTTCCTTAAGAGCAGCCTGCAGTGTGGCTGGAATTTGAGGCAGTTGTCGTTTTTTCGGCGAGCCAGTGGGTGTCGCGGTTGCTGACCTAGATGCAAATCTGTAATTAAACTTTTTGTTTAGAGCATTTAACGATAAATGTCAATAATTTATTGTATGCAGTTTTTCAGCGCATATCAATGGATTATGATTAAGCCATCAGAAAGCGTGTTTAAAATAAACCAATGTTTCCCGCAGTGCACGCATTTTTAATAGATTCTACTAAGAGCCCCAAATATTTATGAGCTATTTTTCTATATGGTGCAACCTATCGCTAGTAAACAATCATGACAAGCCAATGATTTCAGTATCAAAATAAGATAAAGTACATTCGTATTAGTTTTAACGTGTTCGCTGTGAATGTAGATTTTTATTAATACTAATGAATAGCCTTTATGCGATAAAAGTAATGCGAAGAAATGAATGATAAAGATATGAGTGGCGCGTCTTATATGCGTCATAGTTTCGACCACTTTGATGCAGCAATGACACTATGCGTTGGTAGGTTTAATGGCGATAGGTAATAGCATCGTTGCATTACAACCTTGTGGACATGAATCCAAGTGGATATGGAATTGATCTGTGATCTGGAGGCGACAGAGATCGATGGCCCGTTGGACTTTGAGACCTTTCCCTATAGTGAAGACTAGGGGAATCCATTGGTGCTGCACTGTGAGATCTGTGACTGAACATTGGGCGACTCGCCTCATCCTGCATATTAGAAATAAATATTCTACAGACACAAATCGTCGAATGTGTATCAATTCGAATATTCCACTTCTACCTCGGACAATTAGCAAGACGACTATTTTCAGTTAACCTAGACTATACATTTTTTCTTGTTTTGTTTATTGAACTAAAACAAAAGTAGGAAAGAGAAAGAAACTAAAAGTAGACTGTGCTCGAAGACAAAATGACTAACATGCTACTTTCGTAAAGCGAAAAGAAAAGCTACGAAATCTCCCATACAGCACACACGATTACAAGTTGAAATAAATAATTCGGAACAAGCATCTACACTTAATAGTCGACTGTATTCAACCAGGTTAGACCGCACAATTTTTCACCCATTATACAAGTTAACGATGACTAAATGTCGAAAGCAAGATCCCTGACGACTAAATATGATTGAATGTCAAACCCACGGATAGTAATAGTCGACTATTAAGTACAGCTGAAAGAGGTGAGAAGTAAAAGTCGTAAGAGAAAAAAACTAAAAACTGACTTACATTAGCAGAAAATTACTTTCAACTAAATGAAGTGAACTTGTAACTATTTTCAAAACACTTCTAATCGACACTGGGTCGCATTTGCTTTTAAAATAATAACCCCTGTCCTAGACACCCCGTAAGAACTATAAAGTAAAAAGGCAAGACTATACAAAATCGAGTATGGTTTTTACCCTTCGATAATGATGATATCTTGCAATGGTAGCGGAAAAGTCTCGGGAAACCATGAGGGCTGCTCGTTTGCGACCTTGTGGGGACATATCCCTACGACTTCGATGCTCGCCGTCGATGCATATCTCTTTCTCCGGCGGCGGGCTAGAATAGTGGCTGCTCCAGGAGGCGTTCATGTATTCAGTCGATTAATGAGGCGAGAGTGTAGCTTACAAACTAAATGAAATGAGTGCCGTGATTTGCGCTAATGATATAATAAAGGCATATTCCCTTTGGAGGAAAAAGTTGTACGCCCGATCTATGTCGCATTATGCTTTTTTTCGAGCCGACATGTATATATGCACAATATCGTAATACTCTTTTCCTGAGCAATATGTTACTGCAGTCGAGGTTCAGAAGACCCGATAAGAAAATATATTTTTATCCGCGATAAGGCGTGCAAACGTATTTGCAAAGTCTGCTGAACCTATCGTACAGCAAATTTCATTGCCCTACGTGGTCATCTAAAAGCCGTATCATTCAGGCTCAATTGATTAACTGTGAACTGTGAACTGAAAATGTATGCAAAAAGCGATGCGGCGATGTTTTTGCCTAAATGCATGTCAAAATCAGAATCAGCTCATGGCGCAGACTAACGATGATTCGTTATACGTTTAATGTTGCGTACAAAACCAAGGATCTTGTGTTTTATGCACTCGTTTAATATAGCCATTCAAGCAAATTATATCTACATTATTGTTTCTTCCGCGCACTCGTATCAAGCATTGAAAAATGCAATCCGCGCATTCGAATACGATCATCTCTGTTATGACTTTGAAAAATTCAACCAAGCACGAAAACGACTTTCTAATATGTTTTAATGACAATAAAAAAAAAATAAATACGTAAATATATATCAAATGCAAATTGATTTATGATTGCGTGACTGGTGAGGGAAAATAGAATTTGAAATAGCCATACCGCTTATAATTTGGCGGCATATTATGAAACCTAAAAAATAATCATAAAGCACACAGTTAAAACAAAATCGAAGGTACCACACGTGACATGTATAAGTATATAAAATGTATTGAAGTTAATTAGAAAAAGTCAATGGATTGTCAAGTGGTGCTTAATCGGAAATGCGAAAAATAATTGAATCGTCCTTTTTGTATTAATGGGGCAACTGACATTCGACGCGCTGAATTTATCAAAGCACCGGTGGGAAACCCCGTTAGGTAATCCTATTAGTGAATGCAATATCTATATATATATATATACATATGTGCGCGTGTGTGTGTGCGTGTGTGCGTATTTATTGCATGAATCTTATTAAATATGTGCTACGAAAGCGCGACGGAGAGAGAGAGAGAGAGAGAGAGAGAGAGAGAGGCAGAAAGGTACGAGAGAGAGAAAGTGACAATAAGATGGCAACACATCTGTAGCCATGTCGAATCGCGAATTATGAATTTTTTCATTTGCTGCATGCAATTCTACTCGGCTATTAATGTGACATATAGCTTATAATAAACGGTTTAATGATAAACCAACAACACGTCAATGACTCGCGAAAGAGACAATCGATATAGTATATCACAATCGGACATTTTATGATTTCATCAAAATAACATTCCTGCATGGCAGGAATTTTACGTTGAAAACATTTTAAAGAATAACTAATCTATTCAGCGATATCAATTTTCAAAATACTAAAAATTTTAATAAGTTATCACTCACAAATAACGATCGGACGTCATCTTTGTAATATTAAACTTTGTGAACGATGCAGAATAGCACTGCAGCCAGTGGTGGTTGCAGACGCACTGGCATGTCAATTGGCTTGTTGCCCAGTATTTTAACCAGGCTTTCTCTCTCACCCTTTCTTGCACCCTTCTCCACTCTCCCTCTTTTTTCTCTCTCTCTCTCTCTCTCTATCTCTTTCCATCCCTCTCCCTCGTTCCCTCTCTTATTATGATCAGAACCGCATTTCCTACTTATTCTATTTTACTTTATTTCCTTTTCTTGTCTTTGGAGATTCTTTATCCAAAGTAAAGCTTACGTCATGAAACGGTTGTGTGTGTGTATATGTATATATACATATTTATATCTATTTGTTCAAGGAACCAACGAACCACAAGAGCGCAAGCTTATAACATGGTAATGTCTCCAATACATGCCTGACCGTCATCTTTTTATAAATATAATTAAGACAAATAAGTGAATAAATTTATTTTTCGTCATAGAGCAGAGTTCTAATCGTGTTCCGTAATGTTTCATTGCACCTCGTCACAATTATACCTTAAATATGTATAAACATAATATGTTGCATATCAAGGACAGAAATGGAGGCATTTTGACTGGGTCAAAACCAGCAGTCGAAAAAAACGTTTTTTTTTTTTTTAAGGGTATTCATTATAATATTTGCTTTGGAATTCAGTATTTATTTTTAATTTAAGAAAATATAACGTGCAAGAAACAATGTCCCAGGGTAACAATAAGCGGGACATAAAATAAGTTTACCTTCGCATATCCTGAATCATGAATTAATTTAATCGTAGACGACTATGTCCCTGTTACTTTGCATACAAAGATAGAAACACGTTTTAAATCCTAATCTGTTCCAGTGTTTTCTTCACACATAACAGTATTCAATAATTACCGGAATCGATCATTTCAATTGGAATTTTTAAACGTAAGAATAAGTTTTTTAAAATGACCATCGAACGTTTTAGGAAATGCATTTTTAAAGGACAACGTCTTCTTGCAAAAATGCCCAATAAACTATATACACGCGTATATATATATATATATATATATATAGCATTTCAAAACTTTAAACATTGAAAATGAGTGAGAAAAGTTTGGTTTGTCGTTCGAGAATTGAATTTGCGAAAAACCATATTATTCATTCACTCCTACCATCGATTGAAAAACATTTGGAGAGTACGAGAGACATTTGCGGGGTACGTACAAAGTATACTTAAAGTATATCGTACTTCTTAAAAGATGTTTTTGTAATAATTTTTTAATTACATTAAAAAATAAGAAACTGTAAACATTCCGAAATTTCATTTCTTTCGGAAATATCTAATGTTTACAAACATTTTCCTCGCAGTTTGTGCTCGAAAATTCCAAGAGCGTTATGTTTTTATCCGGCGCATCACGACCTTCGCTAAATATAAACATACAAACATAATATTCCAACTCGCAATTTTTTTTTTAAATTGGTTTTAAATAACACGCGTTGCATTTGTATGATTTGCGATTCGATGTGATTATTACTCTCAATTTGCTCAGGTAACAATACTCGTACTCAAATTCGGGTGAAATAAAAAATAAAAAATATATAGAAGAGTCACGAAAAATTTGGTAAATATTCATTAAGGGCAGTCGCTGAATTCTTTAAGAGTTCTAAAACTTTAGTTTTATAAAATTTTCTTCTGAAGTCGTTGGCAACACTACAAAGTTTTAAAATCACCCGTTATCATGGCGGCATTCATCCAATGAAAAAAAATATACATATTATTTATCAACTATTTCACTATTTTACTTATTTTAAACTTAATAGCAAGAAAAGACTGTCAATAGTTATTAAGTTAAACGGCCAATTCACAATCCTATACGACTCAAGCCTTCACAAAATGAGCATTGAAGAATCAATATTTCATTTAAAGTAATTGAACTTGCGGACAATGGTGAACTTCAAGTTTTTTACCGAGTAATATTTTTTTACGAGGCTTTCTTCTCGCTATATAAATTAATAAACGCTAACTCGTTGTTAGTGGGTTTAATGCGATTTTAAAATATACGTCGCGATAACTTGGTCATGTATTATGCAAAAAAAAGTAAGATCAATTTACATATTACGATATATTATTTCTGTAATATATCTGATATATTCTATAGTGGAAGTGCCTTTCAACCTAATTAATTTTTAATATGAAAATCATTGCATCGTATTTTCAAATTAATCATTTCTGACAATGGTGTCTATTAATCTAAATAAAAGTCATTGCCTATTTACAACAAATTTTGTTTCTTGATGGCAATTAAAAAAAGAACTTCTGAGGGTACGAATTGTACATATAAAATTGTATTAAAAAAACTGACATTTCATATTGGAATATTTCCTTTGCAATTTCTTAATTTTGTTTAGAGCCTGTTCATGATTGCTAAAATTTCACACAAATACCATTGTTGATCTCTTTAATAAGTGGAAATGTTTTTAAAAAGTAGAGTTTATACTTTATACGGCACTAAAGCTCGTATAGTATTATAAACAGATACACTTATTTAAAAACTAATGGTTCATTCGAGTGTTCCGTCTGTGCTTAATATATAAGTACGATAATTTGAAAGTTTACCTAGAAGAACTTCCGATGCTGCTAGTGCTGGCACAGTCGGCTGTTCTCCTCTGTTCTCTTGATACATCACAGTCTGTAATGTCGCACTCCGAAGTGTCAGAATCGCTTAACCTAGAAGTAGTGGATGGAGGACTAAGATGACATTCACCCGGCGTTGTTACAATATCGTCAATGGCGTCTTGATAACGACTACATGAATGCCAAGATCTTATATTATAACTTTTGCTAATAAATAGCTAGATTATTAGTACATTGCTAAAAAATTTCTAAATTAAATTATATAACTACGTCAAATCTGAATCTCATTAATCAATGTCGTTGTCTCACCTGACATGTCGATGTTCCTCGTGAGAACTGAGGTAATGCCATTCTAATTCATCATTTAGCGATGAGGTCACTAGGCTTAGAACAGCTTCCCCGAGAAAGTCGTTGGCACCATATCTGCCGTAATCCCAAACGGTTACCTCAAGACCTCGTTGCCTCAGGTCTGAGCTTCTGATTCCGTTGTAGACGAATGTTTGGTCCCACCTTGGTTCATTCGTGTTTGCCAATGTTTTCGTTCGTTTCTTAGATTTTTCACTGGTAAACAACAATTGTACCTCAATATTTGTTTTTATCACTGATCTGACAAATTATTATAAAACACTATACGCGTTCTGTTTGTGCGCTTTCCGAAATCCCGCAAACTTGGATTAATGAAAAATAAACAAAAATACCTTCTGTCGGGAAGCAGGAAGACCTTGGCGTAAGGATTCCTCTGTTGTCCATTGGCTCGCGGTGTCAATCCAGTCACGGAAACGAGGGTGACTGATAATTCAAGTGCCGCTACATCATAACGTAATTTGAACTGCAAGCGCCCTCCTACATTACTGTTGGACGTTGGATGTCGAGAATGCCTTGCCCGACTTTGTCCGTGAAGATCCGGCGAGCCTGGAGAGGTCACTAAAACCGATGGTTTATCTCGCCTTGCGTCGTACAGCTCTGTAAGGATCGACTCATTATTAATTCAAGTTTCATGAAAAGGACGGTGCACATAGCGCGGAATAAACTTTTGGAAAGATACACAGAACCACCAAAATATGTACATGTGTATATATATATATGTAATATATAATATATGTATAGGTAGACACGAAACATTTCAAGCTACCTTCGAGAATAGATTAGAAATATGTACATTTTTATCGCAGTGTTAAATATTTTGGATTATATCATTAATAATAATTTATAGCATTTTTGTGATGGTTGCCAGAGACACTTCGTATGGGGATTTTCGTTAGATACATTGTGCGAGCAGTTTCGCACGTATCAAATCCGTAGGCAATCTTTCGTTTATCCCTACGAGATATAAAATATTTCAAGCAAACATAAGGTATTATATAAGATTAAAAGTAAAATATACTTGAAGCAGGTTTTAATCACATAAACCAAGGCCTTCTATTACAGAAATCAAACTGACTTTTAAACCATTTTACATTCAATTTTTAACCCAAAGTACATGTTGGTTTAGTGTAAAGGTGGTTGTTTCCGAACCGTTGTGACATCTGCTTTAATTTTCGCTTATTTCAAGGACATTACTTTCCGATTACACGTCACGTAACAGCGTACGGCAAATAAATAAGATAATGGTTGTTGCTCCCATAAAAAACTATTCATACAGACACTGGGGTGTAACAGCTTTAGGGGTGCATCGGCACTACTCTCTACATTACTACATTATTGTATATATATGAATAAAATTAGGCGAGTGTGTGTGTGTATATATATAATTAAACATCGATTATGTAAGCAAAGCAGAAATTGTTGACGTACTAAAAAGTATGCAATTTCATTCGTTGTTGGGAAAGACATACAAGAATATCTTGTTGGTCACCACGATCACAAGACCATATGTGCGTGGAAACACAGAATGACACTAACTTGAGGGGACATAGATTATAAATTTTATTAGGGTATAGTAATGTTGTAATTTAGGCCTACCCGCGAGAATACATTTCTTAAGACCTGGAATGCGAAACATCATATAATCTATGACAATACTGCTGCCCTTCTGTGACTCTCTGATGTTTATTGATGTTATATAAGAAAACTTCAATTACGATTTTACACTAGCAAGCTTTTGTACGACAATGTTGTCCAGTAAAAATACACACAAATCTGACTCGAAGAGATTTTCGATTATTTATCGATTGAGTAATTATACGAAATGATTAAAAAATTTAACGGTTAACAAAAAAAGTGCTTTATCGATATCAGTGATATGTTACTAGAAAATTACAGATTTGATAGACTAGCCAGTGTCAGTATTGCCAATAAAAGTCCCGATATTCCACGAAATAATACATGAAAATCCAACGAAAATGAAAACCAAAGGTGTTATTCACCTTTGTGATGCGGTTGTTGCAGCGCACCACTTTGTCGCCACTGAGTCTGGGCGAGTCGTCTGGGCGTCGTCGGCGTCATCGACGATGTCATTGATGCCCCTGCGGAAGGTGCCTTTATTGGACCTCCGGGCGTTGTAGTAAGCTCGGACATATTCCGTGCGACTATCAGATGTACCTGTGATTCGTCCCTCGAGTCGGCGATAATATCGGAAACTTCCTGAAAGCTTTTGCCCTGAAGCGACCTTCCGTTCCACTGGATCACCTCGTCGCCTGGAACAAACCCGGATTTCGGTTTGCCAATCATTTATTTTCTATTGTACTTCGAAACTGGCTGACATTTATCCGATCCAAAACTACTTTTGCGAGAAAAAGAACTGTAACGCTTATTTGTATACGAAATAAGACATCAAAAAATATTTCTTTAAAAAGTCGGTAACAGAAAATGGCGGTTGACAAGGTCAACAATGTCACGTTTTAAAAAAGTAGATGAGGGACTTGCATCACAACTAGAGTGAAATGTCTTCCGGGACAAAAAACAAAGTTTTTTTGTCTTAATACATATTTTAATCTATAAACTTAACCTATAAGTCAATAGATGAAGAAGGTACGTAGGGATTTATAAAAACTATTGAGTGTTGAAGAAACGTCGAGCCTTTCAAAAAATTACTTTACTTTCGTGAGAAAAATTGACCTACATTCGTCCATAACCGTTACAGTTGTCGATATCCTTAAATTACCCTACGGACTTCCCTATCTAATGGCTTGTAGATTATAGAAAAAGAATTCATTTAAAAAATGTTATTGAAAAGGGAACGACTGTGTTAACTATAGTATGGTTGGTCCACCAATACACTTTTCTAACTGTATCTATCGTATTTTTGATAAGTTGAACCATCCAAGCTTAAATGAAATAAAACCACGAACTAATCCACGTATCGGAAAATAAATGAATGTTCTGTTTATGATCTACGTATTATCTAAAAAAAAAAAAAATAAATAAATAACAATCAAATTTCTTACCGGGCTTAAGATGACCATCTAAGTCGGCAGGACTTCCTCGCTTTACTTTTTCGATAATGGCCCCCATAGAACCATCTTCCAGAAGTTTTCCACCGACGACTTTCAGTCCAAGTATATTACTACTGCTTTCGGGTGATTTCCGTAGAACCATGTGCCCGATTATTTTCTGACCGTCGCTACTCGCTTGCCAGGGTAAGGGGTGCTACGAATCGCCGAAAGGCGCACATGACCATGGTTCTTAATGGTAATTCGCAAGATATGAATGTTCATTAAACTAAATACGCTACAGATCAATACACCGAGGATTTATAAATAACAAGTAAGCCAGCGGCTTTATCAATTTATATTCCTCCGGCATAAACGACCTGCAGGAATTCATTGAAAAATCCCCCTCTTTCGTGAAATTGTAAAGCGATTATATTTTAAAATGGAAAATTTTTATTGTTTTGAGATTTTCACGAAAGACGAGCGTAGAATGCGGCGATGATAAATGCACAATAAAAAAGAAAAATTTATAATTCGTGGCGAGGCGATGGGTAATCGATATACAGGCTTGCGATAAGCACAAAGAAAGTAGATAGAAAAAAGGTATCATGCCAAACATGCAAACAAAAAAAAAACAAAAAAAAAAAAAAAATAAAGATTGCTTTAGGCATTCGACCTTTTTTTCGAGCATTCGGGTTGCCTTGTAGAAATGCATCTGATACCTGCATTCGAGCATCATGCAAGATTACGGTAATTACTGAAGGTACAAGTGGTTTTTAGAGAATTTACATTTTTACGGTATCGGTTGATTTGACGTGGATCTACTGAAGGGTGGAATTATGACGTTTGCACTATGACGGATTCATCTAGAAGGAGGAAACGCTTCTAACGAGTCATCAAACAGTACGTCAAAAGCGCCATAATTTGATCAAAATAACGAGAGTGTTTTGTGACATATTTATGCAAGATCACTCTTTGCCTACTGCAGAAAAGTCTATGTGGTTTGTCCTCGCTCATTTTGCATTATTTCACGGGGTGTATATAGCAATGAAAAAATAATGACACCTGACGGAAACCTTGCAATCGCTCAGAAAAACGTCACCTGCAAGCACGAAACTCACGCTTGCTCGAGTAAAGTTGGATACGCGACGAGAACTTGGAATTGTTTATGATTGAGAGGAACTGGAGAAGATTTTTTGATCAATCTTGTCGTATTGATGTCTTTTACGACTTAGAGCCCAAGAAGTGAACCCATATGACACGCGTTCACAAACACCTTGAAAAAATGTTTTAAAAATGTCAATTGTTCCTGAATAATATAATTATCGTTAATACTGTGAACCTCCTGTTCCACCCAATGAAGAAATTCCATTTATGATCCTTACTGTGGAGCCGGTAGCTGTCCAATATGAATTCTAAATTTTATACTATAGAAATATCGTAAAAATAATTTCAATGGAATGCGAAATGAGTGAGATTTCGATAAACGACTGATTTCGGTGATACATTCATTCGCTCCCATTCATTTTAGTATAACCGTCATTGAACTGCTCGTAACGTGGCTGCGCGCTTGTATAGGTCGCACTGCCATTACGCTACCGGCTCGTATTTTATTGGAAATCATCATGTTTCGTTTTTAGGACGTATCGTACTTTTCGGTTTACCCGAACATTCGTGAATTGCAATTTAAGATCAATCCTAACAACTACTTTTGCAATTGCTGGTATAATATATATGCGATCGATAATTCTATTGGTATCTACTCGACGAACGGCGACGATTCGGGAGTAAATAAGTGCGAGCCGAGAATTGTAAAGTTTTAAAGTGAAAATTGTCGTTCTGACGGAAAGCATTGTTACTCGAAGAAATCGATCACCGAGATCGTGGTCATTCGTCGTTTAATGCGTTCTATAGCCGGAATATGGCCGTCTTCGTCGTCGAAGAGTGCCAGAAAGTTTCGATATCGGCCCGTACCTCGCCCCTGTTGCTGTCTTCACTGCTTGTGAATGTACTAGACGTGTCTATGCCGGAGTCTTTGGTCGCGCTGTCTTGACTACCTTGTCGATCGGCCTCCCAAGACCAATCCTCTTGCGAACCACTGACATTGGTCCCGCCGTGAAAACGCACTTGTTTTTTTCCCCTTCGTTCCGTGAACCTGGTGATTCATTACACATACGCGCATATTCTTTGCCAATAGTGCCAGTACACGGATAAGATGTGCCGCGTTTTTGATACGTGAATCGTTTTCACACAATGAGAGAATGAGCGGTAGGAGGGTAGGGGTAGTGGGAGATATGCGTGAGTTTGGTACGATTCGTGAACAGTGGCACAAAAGAAATTCGTGTACCAAAATTAGCGGCACGCCTTACCCATGTACTGGCTTTCATTATTTCAATTCTACTCATTTTTTTTCGGTTCGCATATCATTTACGCGATATCTATTGATTGAATACGTCGTTTCTCATTTGAATGTACTCCAGTTACGTTATGAAAATTTTACGATTGAAAATATATACTGACGATATAACTGACGATATGACTTATAAAACTGAAGTTGACTTACAAGTTTAACATTATATCATTTCAAGAAATATAATTTAGAGACGTTTTATTTTCAGAGGCTTTCTACTTTCTCGATTGTACGATGCGTTAGAAAAGGATCGATGTAATTGTAAACAAAATTCGTGCAATTCGTGTAATATTAAAAATAATTGTGAAATTATACTTTGCTTATTTGGTAAATCGCTACTTGATGGAAAAATTGATCAGTTCGTGTACATCATGTCACAGTTACTTATTTTGACTATCATTAATAATCGAAAATCGAAATCCGTTGATGTACAAGTTATTAGTTCTATTAATAACATATTGAACATTATTTACAGATAAAAAATGAAGAAGGTTACATTGATCATTACCTTATTTAACGCAATATCTTGTTTATGTTAATCGTGCAGGTTTAATGAGCATTTTAAAGAAAATTCTCTGATTTTCGTTTGACAAGTGCACATCATTTTTGAAATTTCTCAATTTTTAAAGAAAATCGATAATAAGGAATGTTCGTTTAGTTTAAACCAATGGTTATCCATTTGTTTTTATGTCGACATAAAAAAAAGACAAAAATAAGTAATGTTTTTCGTCGAGAAAGTAAAAAGCCATCCTATCTATGTTTGAGATTCAGATATGTCTGTTTCATCATCTGATCTGACGTTTTGAAAAGAAATCGAAAAAAATAGATAGTTTTTATTAACGGTCTTTAAATGAACCGCCTATTGACAAGAGACGCACCTCCTACTATCGGCGTCGCCGCTTCTCCGAAAGCTCCTTCTGGCAAGGGTACTCTCCTCTTTTCGCGGTGGACGATGACCGTTATATTCGATGGTCATCGTGTCGGTTTCGTGATGACCATTGTAAGGAGTATGCCTTCCAGATATCGATGCTGGATCATCCCCTTGGTAGTACCCCTTCCCTACAGTAGATCGAAAGTTTTCGTTTTCATAGTTTCTTGTCAACAATGATTCGTTTCCACAAAAGTTTTCATAAATCACTTTAAATAATTGCCTATATTGAATTCCATCAACTACAAAATTTTAAAATTCCAAATATATAATTGCTCTGCTGGCTTACATTTACTCGTACAATTGATATTTTCAGAAATATCTGTCCTCATATTGCGACCCTATTGGAAAATGACGCCAGTTTCTAACTATAAACTGGCTTGATTTTCTACTAAAGAATGGATATGAAAAATGGAGTACACTCGAAACTGCGATGGGAACGTAAAGAAATTAAAATACCGTACAATATAAGGTGAAGTGTGTTTTGTGTTACATAATACATTATGATACTTCTAACCTAATTAAACTCGATTTTTATAAATATCGATAATTCTGTACTTTTAAATTAAACGATAATCCCCGACATTCTCGCTGCATTCACTTAGACTTTCATGTTTCTTAAATATTCTAACTCTTAGTCATCTTTTCAAGATTCTTGAATTGTACCCATACTGGATAAACGAATTAGTAAAAAACGCGTGTTTTATTTATACATTTTATCATTTTTCTTTATTCTTCGAACTTAAATCCTACACGTGATCGATTATTAATAATAATTTCTCTTAGTTTATAATGAAATTAATACGTTTATATAAAAATGTGCACGGTTATAATTTTTGAATACTGTGTAATGGTACACACGATAAAAACATTACAGTAATAAAGTAGGGCCATAATGTCTTTGCTGAAACAATGAATTTCTTGAATTACGTGGTGGTGCCATAGTAAATACAAGCAACATGTATATATGTATACTATAGTTTACGTCATGTTCAAATACGAGAGAACGGAATTATGGAGGATATCGCATTCATTGTCAAAAAGCGATAAGGGATTTAAAATCAAATTGCCATGGAGGGACCATTGTCGCGAATGATAAGAATTATTACGTCAAACCGTGATAAAGAATTTCCATCCGTTCGAGGAAGAAATGACATTTATAAAATAATAATTAAACGAATAACAAGTGAAATTTAAAAGTGTATATCTATTTTTTCCTCGTCGAGACTCTGATCCACTGATGTCGGGAGTCTGTGACATTGCTAAGAACTATAAAACCGTTTTTAATAAGCAAAATATTATCAAGAAGCATGAAAGAAAAAACGTAGCAACACATGTTGAAGCTAAAATACGCACAACTTGTACATAAAATCGTAAGATAAAATTGGCTTACGAAGCCGTAGGTCACGAGTGCGAATCTCGGTCTAGAGTCAATTGTTTCTTGTTGCAAGTAGTGCGCAAGTCCCTGACAATTGTTTCTTTTTTTTTTTTGTTAGTTTATTCGTTATTTTGGGAGCACACTTCGCAAAAACATAAACTACTCCTGAGTACGGGATGACGCAACGCACAACGTGCATGAAGTGACATTGCACGAAAATTTAATTAAGTATCGCCCGGAGCCTTAGCCTATATAAAAAGTCTGGAATATGTTAATAACGATCGACCGTTAATTTTTGTTGGATGCTCTAGACCTTTGGTATTACCGGTATACTTCTTTGGATGGCAGGCGACGAGGGGAAGTAAAATTTCGTGCTTCTCTTAATTAAGAGCCACCCTAGTTCTCGTGTACGTTATCGATCGATGTGCGTGTGTCTTATCCAATATGGGTAACCTACTGTCTTTCCACTTGGAAATATATCGTAGGCAGATGTAAACCTCTAAATCGTAACAAAAGAATGAGCTCGTAATTATGGATGTATATATTGTGTGTGTGTCTCGTCATGCGCCCAATATATTTATTCTTCTCGGCTAAAGATTATCTCGTCCAGCGGAAACGAAATATTCTGCGTTGAAAGATGAACATTCTGAAATGATTACAAGCAGTACGCTATAGAACGCGCCGTGTCAATTTGATACGGCACGTTCTAATTTAAAAGACGAAAACATCAAAGTGCAAAGGAATGATTATCAAAAACGATCACATACAAAGGGTTCAAACGTAACAATATCCACAAATAGTGAGGCTGAACACGAAGAAAGGAGTAAAAATGTGCACACAGCCGCCTGTTAGTATAGTTAGGTAGATCTTATACACAATGTAGGAGTGAAATATAATTGACGTAGATAAACATCTTACCGATGTCGATCGGGGAGTTTTCGTTTATGCATTTATCGACAATCATTTGTCGTTATTACCTGGATTCAGGCCGGACGTCCCACATATATATATAGTTAACATTTTTCATTTATTCGTACGGTCCAGCGTTTCCACACAACCCTGCACTAGACTCCGAGCATATGGTAGATCTTTTCTTCTTCTCTGCTTGTAAGATATCAAGTTTTATATGCATAATCTTATTTCTTTTTAGAGAGTGGGATTGGGAAATTTCCACTCCAAGCGCTCGGACCGTCAAATAATTTCCCCGAATAGGTCCGATATTACGCGTTACTACCAGGTAATAACGGCGTTCGCATCAAACTTGCCATTCAAGCCTGGTTTTTTTCCCCCAGAGAGGCAACGAGAAGTGCGGGGCAGAATGATAAGACAATTCTAGTTTAATTCGCGGCAAACAAAATTTCATCACACGAGCTTTTGCACCTGCCGCTATAGTTTTGGTGCCATCGGAAGACACTCATAGCCGACAAAAATTCGACTTGCACAAAACCAATGGTGACGTGGCAGTAGCGTGATTATACCGAGTCATAATAACAAAAAAAAAATGAGGACGTGATGCGTGGCACACTTTTTAGAACCTCTATAGCTTTTTCCCGCATCCTCCCTCCGTATAAACTATTTTTTTTTCATTTTCCCCGTCATTGCTAGCACTCTTCTCGTCGGTCTCTTGTTTTTCTCTCTCTCTCTCTCTCTCTTTCTCTTTCTCGTACTCAGTCACACATACACGCGTGCGCGAGGGCACATATTCTCATTATTATCCTTATTCCCCTCATCTGTAAGTTTCACTCCGACCGATCGGCACCGTGGGCATACGACGATGTAGACACACATGCACGCGCTACACTCAGATATGAAACACATACTGATTAAATGTATGTAACGGAAGATACATGAGAAGATCGTAGGTAGCAAAATAGAATGATTGGCAAATTTGAGAAGAGAAAAGAGTACCGAGAAATACATCTTGATCCTCTCGTTGGACATGGCTCGTCGATTCATTTTCTCTCCGGCTTTGTCCATGGGTTTCTCCCCTAAAAGCCGATTAGCATGAGGCACATGGCACACGTTCTCATTTCACACGAGCAATTAATCCTCGTCTTATATACATCTATATGTTAAAGCTATTTTAACGCGTGATATTAATTATTTGTATGCCGATTAAAGAATAGATGGAACGGAAACTTTGGTACGAATGCAATCTTCATTTTCAATCTTTCAAATTCGTTCGAAATTTTCAACGATTCGAAAAGAATGAGAAATCAAACTGTACTTAAGATGTGGTTAAGGATGTATGTAAATAAATAGAATGGAGTTCTAGTGCCGCGCAAGTGCGCGTATATATATATATATATATATATATAGTAACGCGAGCGGTATATTCGAGTCGCCTGGGTCTTAATTTAAAAGTTAGACGACACCGGCTTATCGACGGTATATAAATCACTGGAAATTTTCGGACGTGAGCAAGTTGCGCCATTTTCTTCGACGTACTGCAAGTTAAAAAAGTATTGGTAAAAGTTCACTAAGCTCACATGAAACGTGTTAGGAGAGCATTGGCGGCGTTAAATAGAGTATATATACGTGTGTATACTAAAACTTGCGTGCAATAATTCGGATACGTTAAATTTTAAGAATAGTATAGAGATTGTATACAAAAAGCCTTATACACATATATATATAGCTCAAAATTCCTATAGGATTTACGTATGAGAAATATTGCATGCGCAAATTCTAGGACAGCCAGTAAATATTCATTGATTAATTGTTGTTCGATTCGGGCAATTCTTCATTTCAGTCGAGAGCTCAGTTGTGGGGTAATACGGCAAAGCCAAAACAGTCGAACCTGTAAATCCTCGTGAAAACCTCCGTCCCGATGACTTATGCGGTAAATGCAGGAAATGACTACGAGTATATGAACGACGCGTGTATAGAGATAGCGCGTACACTCGATTGTGCACGTAGTAGGTAAATGTGTAAAGGCTAAAGACCTAAACGTATACGTTGTTAACGCCGTAACAAACTTACCTTCAGCTTGTTTAATCTAATGCTATTCTAATATAAGTATATAATATATATATATATATATTGTGCATCTACTAATGGGAGCAACAACGCCGGGTCGCTACAACTACCTTCTTTGCATTAAAAATACAAAACGAAACAGGCCTCACGCGAGGAAAAAAGAAGGCAATATAACTTTTAGTTGGCAATTTCCACGAAACGTATACAGCAGTTTAAAGAGATATCGTAATTTATGCTGTGAATCGGAGTCGCCGATGGAAACGATCCTCAAAAGGCAGTTACGATATTCGAAATAATATATGCTTAGACGCTCGTCAAAATTATATTACTCTCTTTTCACACCGATCCTCGCGAATTCTTCCAGTATACGCATAATCCGATTTTTTCTTCCTTTCGCGAAAACGAGTTTATCAATGTAATCGCTGCTGGTGTCGGGAAGATTGACAGTGTGATCTCGTGTACCTAATCTTTTCGTCTTCTTCAAGTAAGATTGCTATATATTCACCTTTCGAAATATATATTACGTGTGTATGTGTGTGTTATTTTAATTTAAAATAAATACATATCTGTAACTAAATGCCATTACATTAATATACGCACTTTTTTGTAATTACTACAAGCAGTACTGAATGCCTTTGTCCATCATGTGATGTTCGTATATCATCAATTTTAAAAGAGCTACGCACGTACAAGATAATATAATAAACGATTGTACACCAATCTGTTCTCATGACTGGATCTTATTTAATACACATGATCGCAATTTCGCGACGTACGACGAATTCCACGACCAGATGTCGATGATTAAGATCGATGTTGATTATAAAAGTATTTTTCTCATCTACGTTGCTGAGATTAGAAAAGTAGCCTCGAAATTAGAATTTTTCATTTTCATTTTCATTTCATTTCATTTCATTTCATTTCGTAGAGTTACTGAGAAGTATATACTAGAGTAGTAGTATACTTTACTAGTAGCAGCAGTAGTGTGCACATCGGCGTCACATATAGATGCGACGTATTTCAGGAAAATATGCAAGTCATTAATTATTGTAAAATTCCAATTTATTACTTTGATGTTCGTAGTAAATGCGTGAAATATGAAGATCTTCATGGAATTCCGCAACCCCGTTAACGTCATTATCACTGTATCATTCTGAGCGACTGGGCCAAGATTCCTCGCGTATTTCCTCCCCTCCTAATGCCATATATATACGTCTTTGATACATCAGGACTCTGCATAGCGTCTCCTTTACCATTAATCAGCACTGTAGGCACTGTATTAGCAAATAAACATTTATACATACATACATATATATATATATAGTAACACGGCAATTGTGTTACGCATATTTTGTATCTGATGATATTGTATTGTATATTTCGCATTTTGCGTACATATTATATTATTTTCTGCGAAGTCATGCGAAGTGCGAACGATGTCAACAACCTGGCCGGAGGCCGAAAAACGTTTGTTTACTTCGACTTTGTCTCATTTAAATCGCCGTTCCTTTTGGCATTTAAATGAAAGACATTACATGTCACCGCTGCCTTCGAATCCATTTTATTTATTCATTTTCCCCATGATCCCCCCCCCCCCCTTTATATTAAGCCCTAAGTCCCTATTCCCTTATATCGTTATTAGGCCGATCATTGATAATGGCCTCTGAAAGAAAATTATTTTCAGATAGCATATAAATCAAATTGATTTCATATGTTTAACGTTTAAGATTATTGAAAGAGAACACCTTTTATTTCGACAATGTTGTCGAAATGC
>JAPYZR010000187.1:0-42173 GCA_030522945.1 Trichopria nigra | reverse complement strand
CTTTTTTTGAGTGAACAATAACCAAATTTGGGCTTCGGAATCTGAAAGAGGGATCATTTTTACGTCGGAAATGGTTTTTGAAAAATGTTTAAATTTTTTATCATACAAAGTGAGAGCCGCAAAGTTGTGGTACATTTTGCGTCCTCTTGGTCCTTAATGGGTTAAATTATTGACGTAGAATAAAACTATTGATCAAAAAATTAAAAATTTAAATTGAAATTTTAGAAATCAAATGCTCGTCTATTACTGGTGACACCATTTAGCTCATCACTTGTCAACTGTTCCGAAGCAAGTGCAGAGTTCAGCGACGAACCGATAGACGGAGGAAATGTAAGATTTTTAAAAACTTTTTTAATTGTTTCACAAAAGAAATATATGTCACCAATTCCAAACTAAAAAAAAAATTGGTTTAGCGATTTGATAATCTTCGACATTTGAAATAAAATAATGTATAATATAAAAATTAATTAATAATTTTGCCTAGTATCTATATTATACAAAAGTATACTTTTCAAGAAAACGTCTTGAGTTGTCTTGCTTTACTCTGGAAAAGCAAGACATTCTTTACATCTTTTTTAATGCGCCTTTTTAATCACTTTCCAGAATTTTGTCGATGCTTTTATATTCATTGTCATTATATATATATTTTAGTTTTACATTAACCTTAAGGAACGTAGTTTCGAAATATAGATATTTGATATATACAAACAAGTTTTCCTTCCATTGTTGATCTTATAGCAACCTCATGTTTTAATTTTTCGAAATCCAATAAAACATTCAAAGATTCATCATTAGCAATTTAAATATAAGCTATGTTACAATGAAAGTAATTTTGTACCCTCACAGAAAAAAATTCATTCGGTGTCCGAAATGACACCTAATTGGGTATAAATTCGAGTTTTTTTAGTGTTTACACCCACGTACTTGGGTGTCATTTCGAACCCCCAACAATATTTTTTGGTGTACTTTTCCCTAAGTGTATATACGTATTATTTTGTTTAGGGAGGATCAAAAACCTTTAAATGTTCTAAATTTATTCAGATATTTAAAAGATTTTAAATAACAAACTTATGACTTATTTATTTTACAGTTCTATTCCGACCTATACCACTTGGCATTGCACAACGCTGGAATCAAATCTCGATTATTGTTCCAGAATATCTCTTTCAAACTAGCAGTTACCATCACCAACCTACTCAAACGATCGAATGTTCTTAGCTTGTCTTCTTAATGCTTGTATCTTTTAGCTAAATTTATGTCAGTTTCGTTTTTCGTAACTGTCGAAGATGTGGTCTCGTTTTTCTAATAAAACTTTTAATTTCTTTACAAATAAATGCGATTCCTTCCTTCTATGGCACATCTTTTTAAAATTAAATCTTAACAAAACATTTACTATATGAAAAATATTTTTCAGGAGCAGGGTTAATACAACGAAAATCATATTAATTATGAAATTAATAGTTAAATAATTCTTAATTAAAAAGACAATATAGTGTTTCAAAATCACGCTTCATTCGCAGTCATAATCTCGCTGTTCTCTTTAGAAATGAACAGAAATAAAAATAGACGAGGATAGGATATTGATGGCACAGAGAACGTCTCACATTTTTATCCCACAACAATGTCTATTTACTCGATAAGAACAAAAATTACAAACTTATTCGTTTCTCATTAATATATTATACATATATTTACTTTTACATTCCTAGAATCCTGTGTTAAATCGAAACCGTACTTCGAACGTTGAGATAACTGAAAGACGTTGACAATCGAGGTCGAAAGCAAAACGGAGGTAACTGATTATAATGGCTAAACTAAATAAGACCACCTTAATTCGTAACGTACTCGCCAAGCACTTACCGGAAAAAGTATGTTACAGCGTAATAACGGCCTATCAAAAAATACTTCAACCCAACCTCGATTCGATATGCGCTCAACAAACGACGCCTGTGCGCGAAAATTCGTCGGGATTCGGGACGGGTTATCTAGGGATGATGGGCTGCAGGATCAGGGGAACTGGGTCCAAAGGCGATGTGGTGAGACGACGAATCTACTTCCGTGTTTTTCGTCATCAGCAACTTTTGTTTAAACTTGTTCTTCTTCTTATTTTTTTTTTGTCCTAACAAAAAATCTAGTTGATAATCTAACGGAAAAACTAGACGACCTAGCAGCACGATTTTACTCGTGTAAATTCTTCGCTAGACGATAGACAACGATCGGGCTACGGCGTCTTACGAGATACACTGGCACACGTTTTATCATGTAGATTTTTAAAACTTATCATGTCGTTTTATCGATCTGGGTATGGTGATCGTGTGGGTTTTCTTCGCTTTTTTTACCACTCTTTATCCTTAAACCTTAATGTATGCGTGTCTTATGTCCTTACGTGTCAACCTATAGCTTACAATGCTTACGCGTATTACATAAATTCCCGACGCAGTGCTCCGAGGATAGGAGTCAGTGATCGGTCGAGTTTCACTACGTTTGCATCTCGAAAAAACATTATGTGGATTATAGTCTCCTTTCTGCCGAAGAGGCCGTTACGACATCGCTGCGGTTCCGGAAGACAGGGGTTCGAAAGACAAATGAGGGGGAGGGGGACAAATATATATTACGTTGGGAATGCGATTATTTGCAACCCCGTGATGTGACGTCGTCGAGAATTCAGTTCCTCGTCCGGAATTTGTAGTCGGTCACTTTTTGCTGCACGCATATTACTGATCTAAAAACCATTAAATCTAACGTTGAATTAAAAATTTGTATTTTTATTACATTGAGATGCGCTTGGAAGCTCAATTCAGATAAAATATATTTTGGTTCATAACCATTTGAAATTGTTCGATTTAGAATACATTTTGCTTTACTTCTGTTCTGGAACATAGTCGGTCAGTATTTCGGTCGATGCCCAAAAGTGCCAAAAAATATTTTGCATTGTTTAGGAAAAATATTTGTATACTGGTCAATTTAAAATGACGTAATCGATTATTCTGGCCCAGAAATCATCGGATTACAGTTTTGATTAGAGATGGAAAGTATTATATGATTTAATCGCTTCGAAACCACTTGAAAAATAAATTTTTTCAAATTCAAACTTATGGGAGAGAATCATTATAATTTATGTCCAAAACATATTAAATGTAATTTGCAAAGAAACATATATTTATTGAAAATTGTTTTTTTTTCAGATGTAACCGTTTTTTGTCGCTTCAAAAACTCGTTGAGTTTTGAAAAAATATTTTGGGCCATTACAGAAAGTATATTTAGATTTAATAGTTTTAGAGCATTTCCAGGTCCACTTTAATTCACAAAACATTTTGTTTTTGTTTATTTTGCGTTTGAAAAAAAAAACACATTTTGGTCCATGTCCAAAAAATACCAAAATATATTTTGGCTCTTTTTCAAAGAGTGCTGTTAGACCTAAACGCTTTAGAATCTTTTCATGACATATTTTTATAAGCGATCTCATTTTGGTCCAAAAAATATCACAATAGTTTTTTAGACCACACACAAAATGATTCTTGGATTTCACAGCTTTAAAGTAACTTTTTGGACATTATTAATTTCGTAATTATATCATGTTCATCATTTTTCACACAAACCTACATACATTTTGACGATTGAATTGTCGAAAGAAAATACCGTGAGATTTCTAAAAACAGTTTTAAGTTTGAGCGAAGCGTAATATCGGTATATGAAAAAGAAATACCCTATAGACGAAGGAACTAAGAACCCTTGAAAGTTTAAGAGGTTCAACGACGCGTCACACTCGGAATAGGGTTCGATCCGGTCTTACGTGTAGACGAAGAGAAACGTAGTTGTCACATATACGCAATACATACACGAGTTGCACTATCGAGCACATACGTAGGTGTATACGTTTACATGCGGGTATATATATAAAAATACTTTACAAAGGACCGTGTTGACCTCCTGCCCCGCGGAGCCCGGGACAGCGTCGAGGCGTTTTTTTTTCGAGTCTCTCTCAAAAAGGTGTAGGTATATACAGACATATGTATTTATCGTATTCGACTATCAGCAACCGATACGAGCCCAGGGGCCGACCATATTAAATACATCTTGTGCGCGCGCGTTTGTGTAAATATTTGTACCTGAATGTGTGTTCACGATTCGACTGTGTTCCTTGCTCGTCTACCTCTACTCTTCTGCAAGGATGCATTGTTCATTGTCAATTGTGTTATGTAGTTGCATATACAGTCGAGATTCACGTGTACGGCAATGAAAATGTAGTATATTCCTTGAAAAGTATTTGTCTTGGAGAACTATCTTTGAAAACCAGGACGTTCACTCGTTAAAAAGTAAAATTTCATTATTACCAGTATAATACTTAATTCAATATTTGGTATAACTTGTGATGTGACATTAAAACTGTACGATACATTTTATTTAAATTAACTTCGACGGATAAACAGTAATAAATAAATAATATACTTGAATACTCCATTCGAAAGAGTGAACTTCCTACTTTTCAGTTTAGAGTTGGAATTTTTCGTAACGAATTTCGAGTTGATTTTATTTAAAGTAAGTATACGAAGTGAAACGTAGTCTTTTACGAAATATTAGCAGAATTCAAAGTCTAAGAAATCCAGAAAATACATCAGATTTTACGTTTCGATTATAGACGATTTAAAAACATGGCCAAGTACACTGCATAAGATGTGAGTTACTATACGTCATCCAATGTTGACTGAAATTCTATTACGGTCTGTACATTTAAATTTTAAGCGAGGAACGTTGAAAAACACGTAAATCTTGAAAAAACGCCAACATTTTTACAGTGCAAATGTTACAACAATGTCATTGTATCGCGGTATACCCATTTCCTACAATATACGATTTATGTATTCATCGAGAAACAAGTTCAACGCTGAATGAGGCCCACACGACTGTATATACAGGGGCGTGTGTATACGTGTAAATGTAATGCACAAGTATATAAGTACGCGCGTGAATGTGAATACACCCTGCCTTTACATCGATCGGACCAACAATTAATGCATCCGCTACGTGTCTCACTGACTGTCGCACGCACTGCACTACGATACCTTCCACGAACACCGGGGAAACTTTTTATTATTATTATTATTATATGCGGTCGCAACATCAGTTTTATCGTTATAACGGAAATTTCTACGATAAGATCATTTTCGTCGTGAGCGAAAGTATATTTTTTGGTACCAACGCGGACCGAATTATTTCGTTAAAAATTTAAATTTCTTTTTTAATTGTCAAGATCCTAAAAAATGCATTAAAAATAATTATGTTATCATTTAGATAAAACAGAATGTAATTAAAAAAAAAATGTTATGTTAAAAACATTACAAAGTTTTAGAGACCGCATCGATTGAATAGGACTTTACACGTATAGTATTTCAATCACTTTCCGTCTCCCTTTTCACGTCTCTCGTATTTGAGCATGTAATGCGCTGTACATGTGGATTCATTATTAATGGAGAGGTTGTTTCTAGCGTTTTTTATTTTTACAGTATTTTTCTTTAGAAAGGATATCGATTCGGATCAAAATAGTCCAGCTACTCGCGATCTAAATATAGGCTTGACTGAAGCATTCAGCTGCGAAGTGGTATTTTATTTAGATTTACGAAACTTCAAAAAATTACTGCCGACGTGTCAAATTATTATCTTTATCAATGTTTTTTCGCTCAATTTTACCGATATATCACAAGTTCGTGATTTCGGAATTGAAAATGACTTTTCCGATTTCGTATGACTAAAGAATTTCAACGAATTCGCCGAATGCGAATTTAATGCCATTTTTGTTACTGCAATATTTGTTTTATCAAAGTTTAAAAATATTTCGACAAATTTACATTACCTCATTTTATGAATGAATGAATGAAAATGAGTGAATTAAAATAAATTGATTTCAATCTTTCAACTTGCTCTAATTCATTTTGACGAAATCGATCAAATGAATGTTTTTTTGTTGTTGTTATTTATTTTACAATTATATAAATACATCCGATAATTAATATAAAAAATAATAATTAAGAAATTAATTAATTAACATTTAGATAATGACTTTTAATAAACATCATTTATATTTCAATACATTTTTATCTTATGAATTTCATTTCCATTTTGCTTTTCTAGTCAAATTTACTGTTATCTTCATTTTGCAAAATCATTATTTAATTAACAAAATAGTTTTCATTGCAATTTTGGAAAGACGATACTCGATTTTCAATTTTGCATTATTAATGCAAATTTAACTTATTAACCACCAAATGCACTGACATTTTACGCCGACTTCATCGTTTGTATCTCATATGAAGAAAATATAAGAACAAATCAAGAGAATATGAATATACAATTTTGAAGGTTGGTTCTTCATTCGAAAAATATAACAATCTGTCATACTAGATTGTTTTAATTATTGTCTTATTACCAAAATTAAGGTTGATTTTTCAAAATCACACTAAATCGAAACTCCTTACTCTACGTTTTTGTGGTCGCTGGTTACGAATCAGATGGTAGTTTTGTTGAATTTACGATGGCAGCTCCAATATGGAGGACACAAAATATTAAATAAACATCGATGTTTACATTATTTTACATAAGTTTCATTGTATTTGGCGGTTAATGGGTTTGTACATTAAAAAAAAAATAATAATAAATAAAACCAAAATGCATAACTAAAAATGATTTTTGAAATATTCACTTTGCTATACGAATGTATTCTTATTCTTTTATGGTAAAATGGATATTTCATAAGAAAATTAATGTCATTGCGACACAAATGAGTAAATACCAGATTTCCATATCAAAGTATCCTTTAAATTTCTCGAAAGTAGAGTGATATTTCACACTATATGAAATGAAATTTCACTCCAGAGATTTAATTTAATTATTTGACAACCCTTATAAACGATCGTAGCGCAGTGCCATACACATGATAAACCGCACTTTTTAACGACAAATGCTCATCCTCACAGAGGACTACTTAGTACAGACAAGTCTTCGAAAGGCGCAGTCTCGCGTCTTCGCGTAAAAATGTAGCATATGCTTATGTTTTTTTTTTTTTTTTTTCTCTTAGGATAGATCGAAATCGATCACCCTGTCTACTGTTATCGAACGTACACGGAACGTTGCGTTTTAAGGGTAGACTGTAGCAAAAATAAGTGGAAATCCATGTAATCTCAGGAGAGGTAAAGTATCGTACAATAATTGCACGTTATCGTACACATGTGACGTTCCATCGGGAACGAATCGCTGCATATACTGGAATAATGGCGTACAATTCTACTGACGTTACCATTATCTCTCGTGACAATTACGCTAATACAAAAGGACAATGAACTATAGTACTACCATTAGCGGCACCTTCAAAACGCAATCGCCAAACAGTCGGACGAGTCGGCAAGTCAGTTTTCTGCTTTCTCGGTATTTGTCGCACGCGGGGACATGTCATCGTACAATCGATCTAGCCAATATCTCCGATCAAGTACGAAATGACGACAGCAACGAGAGATGCTCGCAACGGACGTCCGATCACCGCAGGCGTCTCTCCGAGTGTGTGTGCGTGTGCGTGTGCGTGTGTCTGCATATATGTACATATATATATATATACAGACATATATATATATATATACACATATACATCTGTGTGCTTGTATCCGTATGTATATTTATGCAGGTATATATACAGGCTACACATACAAATATTATCTAATCTTTGTCCTCTACGCTGTCATTTTTCATACAACGTGTGTATATGTACTGGCATACTCGTGACTCGTACGTAATAACCAGTCGCACGTGTCGTAACCATACCATAGCGTATGTATATAAGTATATATGCCTGTGGGTATTTATAAATGTATACATATGTATGCGCGTCTTTTCATATATGTATATCGTATAGTATTTATACATAATGCATTTATTACTTTACAGGCTAAGCGCTACTTAGCGCGATCCTCCCACACGTCTCGTCAGAGATATATGTATATGTATAATAACCGAGGAATAATTAGCGATCTATAACGACGTACTTTATACCGATTCGCCCCTCAACAGATTTTTGGGGAAACGTGCTCGGCGCCATCCTTCGATATAGACTATACTGTCACGGAGCTCGAGCGTGCAAACATCGCGATGTTTATTTTACCTTTGCAACCACCTCCTTGCTCGCGTACATTGCGGAACCTACGGTAGGGTTTTGCGGAATACTTTCAGACCCCACAAGGGTTTCCGTCATCTTTCAAAGTCCTCCGATACCTATATATTGCTAGTCTCGACTGAATAACTCTAGTACAGGTTCTACCGTACGACCAATATGCAAAAGATCTTATCGGTTTGTTTACTTTGTACTTTTTGAAATTTCGAACGAAAGAGATGTCTCCTGAGGTTTGTTCGCATCGTCCGGAGAAAAAACTGTGCGACGGACACCGGTCGTACGTGGACTTTATACAAAAAAAAAAAAGTTCAACGCGGTAATCGAAAGCTCCGTTTTTGTCGCGACGCATTTTCCGCTCTTTCTGATCCACGAGCCTGCCTTCGAGTATTCGATACGAAGCCTGGCGAGAAAGTTAGCGTCTTGGACAGAGACTACCGACACCTGTACCCTTCGATAGCCTTGAAAGGACACTAGTCTCGATAGTCTCGACCTGAATCGCTAACGGATCGACCGTGTACGCATCTTATGTAATCGGTGGCCTCCCCTGAGACTTGGAAAATCGTAATTTTAAGAATATGACGCTATAATCACGTTAGCACGTCTTCCAATCTGAATGATCAGTGGCATGGACTACCTCGTTTTTTTTTTGGCAACTTGACTTAATAATCAAACTCGGTGACGATGTTTCAGTTGTAGTATCTTTAAGATGTCCGGCTGCCGTCTGCTAGTCAAAGGATACAAAAAAGCTTCCGCTGGAATAATCCTCGAAAAGTATTATCACACGACATCGAATATCTGAGTAAACAAACTATGCTAATTACCGATCGCGAACAGTTTTTATTTTTTTTTTTTTTTTTATATTACTTATCGGCAATTGACCGTTACGTTTACGGGATACTGTATAGTATTGGGGCAGATGGGGAAAACCTGCACTATCGCAAATCAGGAGATCAACTTGCGTCTACGATTGCGTGAATCGTGAATTTGCAGTAATGTGCATAAACAGCGGCTCGCATGCGCTCGCGCATTTTCCACGCACACGTGTGCAGCGATACGAACAAACCTCGCTTCCTGTACGTACGTATACACACACGCACCGTCCCCCGCTTCGGACAGTCGCCTCGAGTTTATTGTTAACAACAGCAGACTACCGAGTCGATAACTATTTGTAATTCATGTCTCTTTTTTTTGTTTTGTTTATTTGTTAGCATACGAACATGAGCTTTAAGGTACACCGATCACAATTCGATTAGAAGATACGTTTGGGTGTATGTGTGTGTGTGTGTGTGTCTGTTTTTAACCCGTCACCGCTCGACTCGTCATCTCTAGGTTTCGATTTTCTAATCTCGCGATAGAAAAAAGTCCGTCGAAAATATCGCTCCGCCTATATCAACTATGCGTAATTATAGTCAGAGTCGAAGATGCCGTACCGGTTAATTCGTCAAAAAGTCGGCCGCGCGCTTGTCTCTTTCCGATATGCCCGGCCTCGTCACCGATCCTAAAGCGAGCGGGATTGCCTTCGATCTCTCGAAATGAACTTGAGGGGATTGAGAGAATTGACATCGCCGATGAGGGACCGCAAACGGAGGAGGTTGCTTAAAGTAATCGAGCGGAAACCTACGGATCCGAAACGCGATTGTCTATAAAAATCTTCCTTCGTCGTTTTCTTTTTCGTCGCACCTACGAGAGACTGCGAAAACGATAGATTCGGATCGGTGTCAACGGGAACCAGGGTGCGTCGAGCTCCTTGAGACCTCTTTTGGCGGCGGATCCTCGAGGACCTCGCCAAGACTGACACATCCGCGCGACAGGCGCGAGAGTCCACTTTTTTACTCCGGCTTGAGGCGATGCCATTGTACGATCGTCTGCCTGGGTTTCGTGATCATGTCTTGCCAGTGCTTCGTCTCGCTCGCGCCGCTTCCATTTTTACCTGAGAACAACAATACAGACCCTTTTCAATCTCAGAAGAAGCCGAGCCAAAGACCTCATCCGTGAATAATCTCCAGCATGGGATAGAATTCTAAAGAGTCTTTGTCCGCGCCTCGAACCGAAACGAGGGTCGCGCAGGCGCACCTCCTGTCAGTTCGAGGATGGAAGGAGGCAAGTAAGGAGTCGCGAAAAGGCACCTGCTGCGAAGTTCCTTTTGTGCGTCAAGTGGACGCTTTTCCGGTAAATTTCAAGTTTCGAGACATGAATTATGGAAGTCGCGAACACTTCTCGTCCAACTGTGAATAATTAAGGTTCAAGAATCTAAGGAGAAAAGTTCTTTTTTTTCTTCTTTTTTATTTTCGTCAAATTGGTTAGACGGCCCGAAAAAAAATACGATGGAAAAAGCTTACTGTTCATTGAATAATCGGAAAAAGTTTGGTGCTCGTACGCGTTAGTGCCTTCTCGCATTAATGCAGAATGATATACGGATTGTGAACTGGGAAATTCCTTCAACGAATAAAGAAAGTTCGTGGGAAAAGAGAGAAAGTGTAACCTCATAAAAAAGTTGAAATGCTAATTTTGATGTATTTATTATACATTTAAAGTATGTATGATATTTCGTATGGAAATTAATAAAAACAACGATTGTGCACAGCAATGAATTGGTCCAATGAAGCGGAGAGTAATGAGGATCATACAGTATGACTACGGGATTATAGATATTACTAAATTACTAATTAATAAATGCAAATGATCCGATGAGACAAATTTGTCATAATTGCCCGGAAAGTATGAATACAAAAGACTAATTAAAATGAATGAAAACTGACATTATAACTAGAGTCAGAGCAACTTTAAACTAATTAAACCAGTCTAATTTTTTGTGTAATCTTATTACTAAACAAAAAATTTAATCTAAGATTATATTAAGGAAAATGGATGAGTACATTAGATGGTGAGTGCAAGTCTATGCAAATCTATTTTATCCTTTCTACAAAATTAAAAACTTTTTTTTTTTGTAATGTCGGTAAAGATGAAAATTTTCATAAATTTTTATATTTTTTAAAAATGAAAAAAAAATCATGGTTGAACTCGAGAAATTCAATGCTATGGGAGTTTTATTTTTGAGGAGATTAAAATATATTTGCGACATTTCAATCTTACTGTTGATCAAAAAGCACGTATACCATCTGATATATTTCTTAATAAAAAACAAACATTACATAATATTATATATTACATAATAATTGAATTAGTGAGTATTGTTTCGGTTAGATATATGAAAAACATTCTCTTAAAAAACATCCTGAAGTAAAATGGTGAAAAGTAATTAAGACTTCCAAGAACGCAGCATTTACATTGATCACATCTGCTCTTAAAATTGTAATATATCCTCTAAATGTCTAAATTGAAAACCCAGCAACATTTTGATAAGAAGTGAAAGTTTCACCTTTTTCAGATTGACTTCAATTTCCCCAATAAGAGCAAAACTTACGTCAAAAACATAAAGAAGTTTATAGTCACAAATTCTTTACACGTCTGTAAAGAGTATGAATAAAGTGAAATAAAATTTTTAAACTCAAAGTATTTTTTACAATTTTTTAAATATTTCGAGATTTTAAAAATATTTAAAAGCACACGTTTGAAAAACGACTAAAAAAAGCGTTCACTTGCACGCTTGGCTTGGTTAAACTGAATGGTCAATCTGCTTTCTTGGAGCGTCCGAATCTACACAAACGATTCCCGGGCGCTTTTCAGATGCTTTACCGGAAGCTTCATTTTTACGAGCGAAAATAATGTTAGTTCTATAAATGGTAAAGGAGAGCTAAGCTCAACGGCGCAACCCGCGATCCAGAAAAATCGACAAAAATGACATTGAGCATGAAAATGACAAAATCTTTCTAAAAATGAATAATTAATTTTATGATATTTGCGAAGTTAAACTCCAACGCATTACAGATAACTACACAAAACAAACAACTGATTTGAATTACGAAACAAAACGAACGAGCATGATTTCATTTTTTAAAAAGATAATTTCACATAAAAATCATAAGATCTCAAAGAATTATAAAGTAGCAACTATACCTAGACATTTTTAATGGCAAAATTGCAGTTTATCACCGCCTTTGATTCAACGATGCAGGAGTTGGTGAAAACTATAAATATATTTCTGAAAATCAATATCTAGGTATTTTTTGGTGTTCTTTCGATTAGCAGCTTTGATAATTGACGATAATGACGGAAAAAACGACGAAATATACTTTTGAACATGTTCAGACATTTCGTCTGACATATTGATATAAAAAGTTCTAAGTTTATGATTTTAAAATTCAGACAATATTTATACTCTAAATGATAAGGTTTGTGAAGGTGAAAATACCGAATTACAAGATAAATTTTGTAATTATGTGTGTTAAGTTAGTGCGTAAAGTATACTTTTATGCACACTGGATGATGACATGCATCATGTAAAAAAGTCGCGTGTAAAATCCTTTCAATTCACGCACGATTTGTTTATTTTACTCATGACATCAGCCAGAATCCATAAATGTTTATTTTAAGCACTAAAAGAAGGTATCTTATATACTTTAAGCATTATTTTTTCTCATTCAAATCCAAAAAATTGGATACCTCCCTCGTGCAATTAGGTAATACACTATTTTCTCTAAAATCTCAAAAAATCATAGGAAAATCTTTTTTTTTTTAATTGTAAACATCGCCAAAAGAAAGGATACCATCAAAAATATCCGGATATGGATTTTTAGAATTAATATTCATAGTTTTCATAAAATGCATCATGACAAACTGCTACTTTGACATTAAAGGCTTTGTGACAAAATCCTAATAACATAGTCTGTATTATAAAGAGATTCTGTTCTGAGAAAACAAACTGACGCAAAGCAAACAATACGTTCATCATTACTTGAATATTTAGATTTGATTTTTATCAGAATCGGAAAATATGTTTACATCTCGTTACTATTGATCGAGCTTCATCACCATTTGAAATCAGCTCACACCGACGATAAACGAACGCTTTTCGTGTTTATTGATTTGAATCCATGCGTTTTGAAATTAAATAAAGAATCTTACCGGCAAGTTGGATGCGTCCGATCAACTCGTTCCGACCGATATTGTCGAAATCCATGACCATAACATCCAGCGAGCATTCCCTGATTTTCTCCCAAGGGACGTTGAAGGAAAATGCTTCGTTGAATATCGGATTGAGGGTACATTTAAAGATTGGTGTTTTGCGCTTCTCGATCCTCTTATCGCCGAACTGCAGCCAGACCTTCACGTACGGATCTGCGAAGCAATCGAAAAACAGTCGTAAAAGAAGTCTCGAAAACTCATCTTCGAATGTATACGTGTGGGAAAATGATGTTCTTGAGCGTCTTTTGAATTCTATTGTTCACTTTCCATAAAATCGAATAGCGGCTTTGAGATTCGTTATGGGAAAGTGACACATTTGAAGGTACTACTGTATGTATTTGAAAAGTTCGTAAACAATATTTTAACGATCGTTTAGAATTTCACAACATATTGTTACGCAAAACAAACAGTACCATGTCCAGTATTGAAAACTAAATCGAAAAGCTTATACCATTTTTAAATGATAGATTTTTTAAATGTTCGATTTTCTGTTGGTCGTAAGCTGCTTTATATATATCATGTTCTAACGTCGGGTTGTCAGTAACATGGACATAAATCATAGAAACTGTAAAATACTGCAGCAATATTCGCTGTACAGGTTTTATTGAATAAAAATAAACGAACCAATAATTTACATTAACTCTTTAATGCCCTGTCTGTCAAAGTAAAAAAAAATATTAAATATGTTTTCATAATTTATGAGTCCTGGTGAGCACTTTTACAAACCCCGTAACTATACTGATCTACATTACAAAAATGCAAATTCTCGATGTGCTTTTTTAAAATTTCCATTGTCGAAAGTTTTCTCGAATAATACCTTCAAATCATTAAAAAAAATTACGAATCCTATAGGATGAGCAGAGGGAAGGAAAATAAGACTGGCCGTCAAAATAGCGGGTAAAATGCAGCGATCTAGCCAAAGTAATGGATAAACCGCCGGATTGTTTTCTAACGTTCGGGAAGATGTTTGGCGAACTTTTAACTGCAGTTTGGAGAAAGTTCATTAGTTCCTTCGCGGCAAGATAGCGGTCTGATTAATCTCACCTGATTTCCCGTTAATGTCCTTAGCCTTGAGATTCCTCGCCTTCAGCAGCGTCAACGTTAGAACAGAATTGCTGGGGTGATAGCAGAGCGAGCAGAGCAGCTCGCCACATTTATCCTTCGCCGGAGGTTTGAGAGCTTTCCAGAACGAAGGTTTCTCCGAGAGGTCGACCTGCGAGCAATGACAGACACGATTACACATGGCAAGTACGTAGCTTAAATTCGACGTTATTTCATCGACTTTGCTTGACGTTTCATTATTTCGCCTGTCAGATATTCGCTCTGGGATGACCTGATTCCCGTGGAATTACGATAATAATGGGATCGAACAGTCATAAGAAACATTAAAAATATTACATTATAATTATAGTTATTATAATTGAATATATTTATAGTTTGATATGCACTGTTTTTCTATTCTTTTGTCTTTAATTATGATTTATCGTCTTTAAAAATGATTTCCTATCTGGAACATCCTCATGGGATATGCGATGAAAGTCACAGTATTGGGAGTGACCGGGTTAAAAAAGTCCACCACATTGAATCAGACGTGGACCCCGTGCCCATCATTGAATATAAAAGGATAAATTATTTATGGGCATTCATCATATATCCATTACTAAATGGTCGTAAATGCATCAGATGGCCATAGTTATACTTTAATGTTCATGGAGATCCTATATCGTCCCCATTCTCAATGGAATTCGATCACACGGACGAAAACTTTACATTTTCGTCGAACAATGGCGCAGGTGAATTGTAACATGATCAGTCCTGATGAACAAAAGTTATCAGATGGCTTCAGCACAATGAAACTGTAAACGACATGGAGGACTAAGCGAATGTCCGGTTATCTCTTCCCAACACATACCGTAAATGTAAATGTAAACGTTGATCGTTTTAATGCGATTAGGCGATTATGCGCGGAATGAAGAAAATGGAGGTTTTCCAGATACTGAGCCCAAAACAATAACAGCGTAAACAGCAATGACCTATCAGCCACGAGCATTCAAACTTTCTGCAGGGATTATCTAGCTTTTAATTTGAATACACCCAATTTTAAGGGGTTATAACGATCGTTTTAAACCAATAAATGATAAATTGCCCTTTATAATGTCGGTATACAAACATGAGCTTAATAAACAGTAAATCAAGTATGCATTGTATACATAGAATATTTAAGCAATGTGATCTTCTTTCATGCAAAAGCAAAATGTAATAAAATGTAATTATAAAAGTTTTGAATTCAATTAGCATGGGACGTCCATTGGACGTCCACGATTCGTCCAATTTACATCCTTTCATCCATACATGAAAACTAGACATACATTGTATATCTGCAGATATGTATAATCAATATTTATTCGTTTCACGTTGATTAATTAATCTAATAAATAGACGAAGTGAGGCACTTGGCAGTTAACACCCCTAACTAAAATATAGAGAACCTATATAGTTGTGAAGATAGCAGTATATCATGGTAAGTTAGTTTCGATTTATGTACAAATTTCCCGATGTTTTGCTGTATTGCACCCTGCAAACGGGCCGCAACGAATTCAATCTTCCGTGAATATAGCTAATTGCGTTGCGGCCCTTGAGTTTAATTGCAGCTTTCTTTAACTGCTTGCAACAATTGTCTGTGTTTGTCCGTTCTAAACACTACGAAATTTCATTTTAACGCGATTATTTTGCTAACTTCCTCGATGTCCTTTAACTTTGCTTAACAGACTTTGAACTTCCTGCGGTTGGAAAGCCCTGAGTACTGTGGGAAGCGTTTGAAATGGCATTCCACAAAATAGAATTACATTTTGGATAACAAATATGTCATCCTTTTCAGAATTTTCCAAATATACTTTAAGTTATCGTAAGGCAATTTCAATTTTAAAAAAATATTATCACATTGTACTGTTATTTTTTGCCTGATGATCTGATTTAACGTACTTCAACTCATATCGATTGTACTAAAATCATTATGGTGAGATTTTTTTGTTGACATCATTACTTTTAACACAGACGCCAGAAAAAGTATGCTTTTCAAGTAAATGAAATCATTGCAAGAAATATTTATACTTATTACAAGAGAATTATTACCTTTAAATCGGTTGAATTTCCCAGTTACACGGAGAATTGATTTCGCAGGACGAGATAATTTCAATTGATTCCGTGCCATAATAATTTGGAACTTTGTTCAATGATGCATACAATTCGGAAAGCACCTTAATTATACTCGAAGTGATGCACAATAATTGTCAAAGGCGGCATTATAATTCTAGGAAGGAAGTAATCGAAATAATTGATGCGGTATAATTATTCCGCAAAGCATTACACGTACTCTACGAGGGAGTGACTAGCAGAATGATCACCTTAGGGGGATACGTGACTATAAAATATAAATGAAGTGTAACACATTAATCGTCACTTATGAAAGTGTTCTTTAAATGTATTTACTTCTCATTATTTATTAATGTACTGTGATGTTTATTAAAAGATTTTTAGTGAAAAATAATATAGAATTGACAATATGCATCAATTGTTGAAATCCATTTTAGGACTATAAATAAACAATATTGTTTTCTTATATAGGGATTGGTCAGATTTTCAAAATAAAAATGTCGGATCTTATATGGTCGAGTGGATAATTAATGTGAATATAGATCATTTTTCTAACGTCGTTGAATGTCACCTTCAAATAACCTTCAAAATCAAGTTAAACGGCATGTCGGTCATCGATTAAAATCGATTAATATATATATATATATACATACATATTATTTATTTTCAGTATATTAATTTCAAACAGGTATTTTAATAATTTAAAAAATAAAAAACAATTAAAAATTAAAATTCTGTTTACTTATTATGTTTTATTATAGTTATGTTATGAATAAAACAGAAACCTGAATACGTAGACGTCTAAAAAGAAAGAAGTGCTTGTATATTTGTTTGAATTTAAACTTCTGCACTTTCGATTAATTTTGTATAATGTATAAAATCACATTTTCCGTAGCGATTGAAATAAGGGAATTACGACCGGAGACGACCAATATACCGATTTCAATCTTTCTCTTCGATTGTACCGAACTTCGATTGTAGCTGTGAGAACTGAGATACAACAAGGAATCGTATTGGTCAATAGTAGATTCGATTTACCCGTCTCTGTTTTCCCAGCAAGCTCGTTAATGAATCACACATTGAAGTGACAGGTAGTTATAACTTTAAAAACAATGAGTGCGATGACATCGAAATTCGACGGCAATAGTGTTGCCGAATTTAAAACAAAATTGCTGGAAAGTTAGTCAACGGTTTTATTGTCTTTACAAGGTAATCTTTTTTATGTCGATCCTAATATAAAATACTATTCCATGTCTATTTCATCAATACGACTTTCACGTGATATGTCATTAACACTTTTCTTCCAACTCTTTAATTCTTTACACCTTTAAACAAAGTGTTCTTAAGCTGCAACTCCAAGTGAACTAAGACTAAATTGCAAATAAATATTATATATGATTATTGAAATAGACTGGTATTCCATATAGAATATTACATATAAATATTTTCGTATTTGTTGAAGTAATAACCTATTAAACTTATTTTAGAGTTCTGTCAAATTAACTTGTTACTTTTGACTGTTTGAATAAAACATCTTCATACATTTTAAAAAAAATTTTACAATATTTATGATGTATCATATTTCTTAATATTATTATTACAGTTTTGATTATTTTATAATCCAAACATTATTCTGGTGAAAATTAATATCATTTAATCGCATATAATTATAGTCCGACAAATTGCATTTCGATTAAACAAATGCTATTATAGGTATGCTGGTGCTGACGAACATCGATATTATTCTGCACCACATAATGCAATCGAAACTTATAATATCAAATTCGGAATTCACGAAGTTATATTTTTGCTAAAATTCGAGGCGAAATAATAGACGGGTATAATTCAATACTGAAAGTGGCGTGCGATGCGGTTCGCTCAACCAGGAATGTTATAGAATTTTCATGAATGCGAAGCGTTCCCATTACATTACGTTACCAGAAATTTATTTATAAAGATGCCGTGTAAAATGCAACGTACCCAACATTTATTGTTATAGTTTATCTAAACGGTGAAGTTTTATTTTCTTTCATTACACATTTAATAGAACGCTTAAACCGCATGGCGTCCTTAAAGACAGAATATCACTCGACAATATAAGCTATAAAGACTGGACTGGCAAGCCATTTGGGAAATGTCCTGAATCATAATATCCAACGAAGATTAATCTTGCAATTTAACCAGGCTCTCTTGACGAGGAATCATTTATGGAAATAACAATTCATTAATCGAATCTTCCATTTTCATTATTATCCAACAAACAGTAAGCAGATGCTTTAGCACAACTTATATGGTTTTTTCACTACTCCGGAATTTGATGAATTAGAAAAAGATATTTCCAAAGAATTTTAATTTGCCGAATTATTTAAATTGGAAGTATGAAAAATGAAAACTGCAGGAATCAAAACCACAGGAATATAGAGTTCACGTATTTATAACTGAGATCTTCCAGAATTGCCTTACAGAATACTTATTTCCCGCAATCTGGAGGAATCGATTATTATCACTAACCCTTGTCTAATATAGACAATCATTAACTTGGAAATTATGGACAGATTGCTCCTTTGCCGTCACTTGACAAACCATTCGAAAATTTTGTAAAGGCTATAGATTAGAAAAATCATTAGGTTAGATTATGATAAGTTTCATATTCTATAATATGCAACTGTTGAATAAAAATATATGCTTGCGATTTTTCTGGACTTTTCGAGCTCTTATTCGATATAGAGTTTAACGAGGATGGTTGCCTAAACTCCATATAAACTTCACTGCCTAAAATATCTTCTAAGCATCATTAAGGGACGAACACCAACAATATCCCAATTACTCACACCCAACAAGTTCCTCAAGGATCCATGCTTTCGCTTTATAATGTGTAATCTGTCAACAATAATACCACTAATGTTGAAAATCAATATATTCTACTATTAGCGGATAATGCAGTAATAGAATTCCATAACAACAATAAACAATGTCCGCAGTAAACTATCGCAGCGTTTCAAAGGGATTACAAACAATATGATTATATGGTTCAATAATTGGATTCACATCTAACCCATCACAATTGCACAACCAATTATATGTATATGACCACAAATCAAATGTAACTTCGTTGCTTCTAGATGATGAAAAATAATACATTTTTCATTAAAATTCAGAAAAATATTAAAACCATAATTCAATGAATTCATTTAAACAATATAAATTAAAAAATTAAAAATTCTGTAGGCATTAAATTACCTTGACAAGAACTTGAATAAATTTCTGCACTTTTATGAAAATTCCTTAACGCGGAATTTAAACTATTAAATATTTGTGAATTTCCGTATTATGACGAGGAAACTGTTGTTAATAATTTCTAAATTAAAAAGTTTAGTTTCATGTTACTTTCACTTAAATGTCGACACGTTTAATTTCCATGTTAAATGTATTCAACGCAATCATAATTTTCTACCGGTTTGATTACATCTAAACTTGTAACGAAAATGGTGAAAAATATTTATTCTAGTTAATTCCAATAACTTTAATAAAACGTCAAATAAGAAATTTAATAACATTTAAAGAATCGGTTTATCATTTATTAAATTCGATTGGTTATAAAATTAAAATATTAATAATTATATATATACATAAAGTATTAGACACGTCGTGGCATATATCATTGGCGATTACATAATCTTAATTACAGAGAGTCCTTATTTAAGCGCCACCGATTTTGAGCAAAAATTTAAGCGTATTAATGTAAATCATGGCTCCACCATATAAATATAATTTAATATATCGCTAAATTCAATGTACTGCTATATACTTCAAAGTATTAAGGTCATGCTTCATCCGCTGAAACTTTTACGCTTGTAACGTTTGGCTTAATGATTATTATAAATATTAAAATTAAAAAAAAGGATAATAATGAAAAATGAATATTCACGCCTATGGGCTTAAGAAAAAGTTTAATGTAAAAAAAAAATTATTTCAATTTAAACTTTAATTATGCGCTTTTTTAAAATACATACTGTCATTAAAGAATAAAATTCTATGCATTTTATGGTTAATATAAATTGAAAGAAGTTTCTTTTTTCATTTTATAGTACATGATATCCTTTCTATATTTTTCAAATTAAATTATATACCTAAGAACTGTTAAATATGTAAAATACTTGTCATTTTATGAATAAATTAGGTGATTTATTATTTTCAATGAATATAAATTCAATGTTGAAATTATCGAGCTTCCGGTAGATCGCGTCATTATTAATGTGTAGTGGATTGTATGTAATAATCATCTTTAGTCCCGTTAATGTAATACCAATAATTATGTAACTACAATTAGTAGCATTAATAACTGATAAGGGTGTACATTCTCGTAATAACAATTGAATTTAAATGCATCGAATCGTGCATGCGACTGTACATGGTTCAGAACATTTCGTACACATTTATGCACATCAATACTTCCATTCAGCTATACAACAGACCCTTAGGGATCTTATTGAGGAATTTTCGTATATTACATGGCCATTTTCCTTCGAAGGTAAGCATCTGTATTAAGACCAATGTCATTAATTTGTCGCAAAAAATTATCAAATATATATTGCAATTGTGATTCACCGACTATATACTAGTAATGTAGCTCAGTTATTGATATTTTATTTTGTAATGATAAATTTTCTGTTCAGTGTATAGTCTGAAACGTAAAGATTTGATGAAAAAACCTATTGTAATTTTTCTTTTGTCGAGTGACCAAATTCATTACTTATAAAAGGTCAAAAATAATAAAGCAATATTAATTGCAGTATATGTTCAATGATGTTCAAATACCTATACATGAATGTCTACATTTTTAATCACCAAAATAATTGGGATTTAATTTTTTTTTATCAGCCGTCCAATCGTCGATTCGATCTTAAATTTGGCGCCTGCGGCTGGCATTCTAAAATAATAGTTTTAAAGTGATCCAAATCAATAATGAGTAACTGTGTGTACTTTTACAAGCAAGAGTGAAACGATATTTCAATGTGAATGCAAGTGACGCAGTTCATGATATTTTTATCCCCGTGCCTGAAAATTTTATTTGCTTGCCATTAATTGTGCCGGAAGTAACCCGTCATCTGAAAAGAATGCAAAAAAGAAGAGTCGTAACCAATATTTTTTGCCGTAGAAACATGAAGAACGCTACACTGTAAGAAAAAATATTTAAATTCAGTCAAGAAAGGTGACTGAAATCTTGCATTAAGCCAGTAAATTGGCTGAAAGATAAGGTGTAATGTAAACAAGTCCCCATAAACAATGTCCTCATAAACATTTTAAGTATTTATTTTTACAGTGTACTTTTTATATAGGGATGGAGAAATTCTAGAAATTAAATTGTTATGCGTAACGATAACAATGTAGATTTATTTTCTATTGTCAATAGAAAACAACAATACAAACAAAATTGAGGAAATAAAGAGATTGTCGGCAATTGTTTAAATAATTAAATTTTCCGTGAATGACAAACACTGAATTAACACAGATACACACTAATCGTATGAATTCAACGGGGATAATGTCAAGTTTTTCAAAAAGTTCAACCGTTACGTAACTACGTCAGTAAATCTGATTCGATGCTCATGTGGCAGCCAGCGATAACAGGTTATCATCAACTTATGTTTTTAATAAGCGATTATAAGCCCTTTGTTATGGGAGGTGTTTAAAACATTTTATAGAATTTCAATTTATTTTAAAATAATTGTTGGTTGAAGCATTATAAAAATTGATTGATTACGTGATAAAAATTTATTTAATCAACGAACTTTTATTTCACGAATATATACGAATTGTTTCGTTTAACCGTTTTCATTATTTATAATAATTATTGAACTCTTATACTGGCTACAAGAAAAAATGATTCGTTTAGTTTTATTAATTTAAATCAAGATTGAAATTTTTCATCCAATGAAAACAATAAAATTCTATCATTACAATAATGATTATTTCATTGTTATTTCCGTGCATCAAAAATATTGTTCCTTTATTTAAAAGAATATTTCATTTTTTATATATATTGATATAACGCATTTAATCGAAATTATTTTTCTGTTTATATAATCGATAAAAACAGTATTAACTTTTTAATCTATATATATATGTAACCTCGGTTCTAGAAAAAAAATTATACAAATATACAAAAGTAACGAAATATTTTTGAAACTTCTCGAAATGTTTCACAGTATAAAAATACGATTAAATTCAACAAAAATGTATATTTTTTAAAATTTACTGAAAGTGAGGGTTCATCTATGTATTTACATAATAAATTTAAATATTTGATTGGACGAAAAGGCTCATGAATGGGCAAAAACTTGATAAAAATTTATAGTATAAATGGACAAAAATTAAAGAAAATGTTATAAATTTATAGAAAAATTTAGTTAAATTGAAAATTGTATAAGAGAATACTGAAAAATTGTTTGGAAAAAAATGAAAAAATTTCCAATTTCCGGAAAGGAAAACTACCAAAATTTGTAAAAAAAATCCACAAAAAATACAAATTGACAAAAATCTACAAAATTTATATAAGAATTATGGAAATTTAAAAAGTTATTACAAGATGATATATCATATTTATCGAAAAGTTACATTATATTTATCGTAAAAGTTACATACTATGACTATAGTAAAAATTGCTATTCATCATATGAATTTTTATTATAAAAAATTGTAAATCTTATAAATTTTACCACACCAGATGGCATTTTGAGAACAGACTTTTGTCATGACAGAAATTGCAATTATTTAATGTTTGCTGCGACGTTTCGGTGACATAGCACCATTGTCAAGCTTATCAGATGTACATCTCGGTGCTATGTCACCGAAACGTCGCAGCAAACATTATTTATATTTATTTATATTTGACTTAGTTCACCTACAAAAACTAATTAATATTTATAAAATGTAATTTCGATCAAATTTGATACCCAGAAAAAAAAGTAATAATCTTTATAAACAGAAAACTCTAATTGAAATTGAATCTCGAATTTATGTTGCTCAACGAAAATGAACTTTTTCATCTAGTGTATTACAGGTATCATGTTGTTGAATGACACTTTGAATTTGTCGAACTATGATCATTGTGACCTTAAGAGGGTTTTAAAGTAGAAAAGTTACCGACCGAGGTTATCAATAACAAAAGTATAAATAAAAAGAGATTCAAACGTTGTTTCAAAATTTGGGCTTTGAAAGGGTGATTCTACATAACATATACAATCCTCGGAAAAATAGATCTGAAATTGGTTCAAAATCAAACTAGGGTTTTCCGAAATAAATTATTTTTGTTGCACGTAAGGGAAAATAATTTATTTGGAATAATCCTCGTTTAATTTTCAACAAATTTCACCGAATTTTTTTGGTGTTTATATGCTATGTGTAGAAATCACCCTTCCAAAGTATGAATTTTGAGAAAAACTTTTTGTATTTATACTTTTCATGTTTCGAGGTTAACTCGATAACTGTACCACTTTAGAACCCTCCTAAAATCGTTAAAAAATTTTAAGAAGCTTCATAATTTTCGGTCCCTCATTTTAAAATTACCACCTCTAAATTGAAACCTTTCCTAAACACTGTCAGTTATTTTCTATTTTTACATCTAGCGAAGTTTAACTCCAGTAAAACCCTACAAACTCATCATTCCTGCAATGAAGTCAATAACAATAATACCAGGCCAACAAATTCTTGATGTTTAGACGATACAAAGAGTGCAATTAACAAAACAAAAAAATACAAATCCACATCGAGGAAAATACAGTACCCTCATTTCACGTATTTATATAGTTCAGTTCATCTCGAACACACACAATATAATTCAAACGTTTAAAACATATAGAAATTAAATCTCATTAAAATATTGGAGTTAAGTCAGAACCTTAAATTTCATAATCAATGAATCTGAAATGATGGACTTTGTCCAGTATCACAGGCTATTATCCAATACGGGCCGGATACATGGTATATGGGCCGAGCTCTGCACAGCGAGTTTCTCGCTAGGCTGGATCGGTACTCCAGCGGAAAAGGGATTTTGCGGCGCATTGGCTGTGCGATTGCATTATGGAATTAGGAAGTAGCGAGGTGGCGGTAATTAGGACGTAATCGGCAAATGTGGCAGTTAACGAACTTACCTGACACAGTGGTAGAAACACCTCCCCGATGGAGTCGTCCCTCGAGAATCGATCGTAGTCAAAGACGTGGAGGTGGAGGACGCGGCTTTGCAACTTCTGAATAGGGAAACCTGTGTGCAGAATATTTTTTTTTTTTTAAACCAGGGAACCATTTCGCTGAAAGCTTTGGTGAATGAGAGTGTCAAGGTCGGACAAGATACCGGCGGCATCTTCGGTATGTGGACATTAGCTTTGATATCTTTGAATCGTAAAAAGACGGGAATTCGCTTTAAATATTCTACAGAAGCTCCTTAATCTCGGTGAACTCGTTTCTGTACTTGCTGCTTTTTCACGTCGTGGCATAAAAGTAGCGCGCCAACCTCTCATGCAGTTGAAAATAATTCGAAAAATTTGTATTGTTAATAAAAATGTGAATTATGATTAAAAAACATAAAAAACTTGCCATATTATACTGTTTTTACATGTCCGTAAATAATGAACTTTTTGACGATAATGAAAGTATCACGATGACGCATTTATTTCACGTAAAACAAAAGTTCGTAAATTGCGTTGCTATAATTTCGTTTTAATCTTCATAGGCTTATTTCCGCGCCAGCCGAATGTCATGTAATTATTGGTAATTGGACGTCATGAATGGAAATCGATATTATAACGTCACGATCATTATTTCTCCGCAATCGTTAATGAAGATGGTTTTGTTTACGTTTATTAATGATTGAAACACGAGCGGTTTCTGATTCTGCAAACATATGTCGTAATTCTTAATCGTAATCATTTCATTTTCTCAATGAAATGTTTTCAATTTTTTGTCGACTTAAAATCATGCATTAATATTACTTTTTCTCTTGTTCAAGTTTCGAAGTTGAATAAAAATTTGATTTTTTTTTTTTAATATTCAAAATAATTAAAAATTAAGTATATATATATATATATAGTACCATTCATATTATGTGGTTTTGCTCCTTTCGTTTTGAACGTTACCAACAAATTCTTTAAAAAAGCTGTCGTTTTCCTGCATTCTTTTGCCGAATTTTTATTCACCGGAACGATAAAAAAATATATCGTTAAAAATCATTTAGCGGGAGTGGGGGTGGCATAAATTGCCATACGAGTACGTAACGATGATTTAAAAGAATAAAAATAAGTATTAAAAATAAATTAGAATTAATTACATCTAAAGTATATAATCGTAAAATTTCGATCGTAAAATTTACCTTCGAAGTAGAAGGTCTCGTTCCATCTCGGATTCAAGGTTCTCCTCTTGATTTTCGTCTCAAGACGATGTTTCTTGTCGGGGAGAAGAGTTACTCTCACATAAGGATCAGACGTGCCGGACAGATCCTTCGCTGGTAACTCCTTACCCTGTGAAAGAAAAACGTCGACCCTCCGTAAAAATATAACCAGACAATAGAATCGCGGAGTTTCAGAAACGCATCATACGTGTCTATCCTAAACCCGACCAAGTAAATTTACTCGCATTGTCTTCGATGTGGAAGAGCGACGCGAGTTGCATTCAAAAATAGTAATTTGTTGCAGTGAATTTGTCGAAAATGTTACAATAACGCGTTTTGAAGTGGGACACTTTATACGTGATCGAAACAAACAAAGTTGGGTCGCTGTGGAACCGATTTTTTTGGTGCTGCTCTGTTATTCACTTGATGAGCGTTTTTAAAACCTCGATATTATGCATTTTTCATCGAAAACAAATCAGAAAACAACTTATTGTTGATATATTCTAGTTCCGTTTATTTATAAAAATGAATTCCCTAATAATCATTACAAATTAATTTGAATATGTTTTAATTGTCTTAAAACTTCTTTTTAGTGGTTTACATCTTTTAGTTAGACGTGTGGTTAGATATTATTTTTTAAATTTTCTTCAGGCGTACCTATGATACTAACTTTCAGCAACGAAAAATGGTGCTCGGATGTGTTCTCCTATCATATCTTATTTTAAGTTTGTAGTCTCAAAAACAGTTTTAAAAATTACAGTTTATTGTTCGACACGGTGCATTTATCATGAAATCTACAACATTCGTTTTTTCGTTAAATTAAACATATTTCGTTTTTTTTTATGACTTCTGCATTTATTCAAATCTCAGAGATTTGTGGCAACAGATGGACACAACTGTACATGGTTATGACATCAATACCCTCGCTCATAAAAAAAAATCAATTCATGCCACAATATATTAAATTTTTTTAGATTAAATTTTAAAATTTTAAAGAAAAACGTAAGGCGATCTTCAAAGCGTGAAAAATGATCAGAGCCTGTTGATTAAAAAACTAAAGAAGGAAATTCAAGATGTACAAATAGTGATGAAACAAACATATTTTGCAAATATATCAAGTTGTTAGTTTTGTACATTATTATTAAAGACAACTGTATATATATTAGATAAAATCTGTATATAATGTAAAATCTTCCATATTTATACATATGTAAATAAAAACATGGAAGGAAGAATAATTCCATTTGTGCCTTGGAAATTTTACATGTGAAAGAAAAACCAATCGAAATATAAATTTTTCAGCTGGCACACTCATTTATATCGATACCTAGACGGTTTTCATATTAGTAGATGATTATTCTATAGGTTGATAAATTGACACAAGTGTGCAAGCAAATTTTAAACTGTAGTTTTCAAGGAAATGTTTAAAAAGTCAAAATTAAAATTAAAACATAGAATGCATGTAAACGCTTTCTTTCTTTGTACAATTCGTTATCAATAAACTATTTACACATATATCTGTAATTAATATTAATATTTTTTTCTAATTCAATCAATATTTTTTTTTCTTTTTTCTCTTTTTTTTTTCTTTTTTCTTTTTTGTTTAGTTTATGTTACCGAATATGGAAACTGAGTTACCATATTTTTTACATAAGTTTTAAGGTAGAAAGATTGTGCCACTCCTATTTTGTGTCGAAAATCATAAGTTCCGGAAGTGTGATTATATATTTTATAACTTTTTAATATACATTTTTATAACCCATTTTATGTATAATACAACTATAAATAATATTTGGTCTGCTGAGAATCTGATAAGAATCTGCCATGCTTTTAGAATCCTTACCCAGCAAACAATCACAGAAGTTATATGTCACAATTATGTAACAGTTACATTAAAATGTCGCCTCAAAATTGGCACAGTTACATAACAGTGATTGTGACGTAATTGCTATGTAACTATATTGTGATTGTTTGCTGGGTACTTCTCAAGCAGATTAGGATTTAATTAATACATTTCATACAAGAGTATCCTCAAAGACAAAAGTGTTTGTACCACCGACTTAATTCGAACAATTAACTGTGATCGCCATCTTTCATTGTAGCCGTACTGTAATATAGCTATATATAGGGTGTCGGAATCGTACTCACCTGAATAATACGCAATATTAAGGTGGTACTTTGGAAGTCGTACTCCAGACTGAAGTGGATCTGGCCCACGTTCTCGCTGGGTTCGGAATTGTCGATGTACATGTCCACCAGAGAGATCGATCTACTCTGCAGAAAGGCCTTCTGCAATGAGATAAAGAAATGCATTATTTCACAACGATTTTAACAGTTGGTCAAATACAGGGTATCTCCTAACTGGCCAATAATACTGCAAGGGGGGTCATTTAATAATTAAGCAATAAATGTAATGAACCATCACGCATTTTGATGTGTTGATTTCCAAAATTTCCATTAAATAATCAGTGATTTTAATTTTTTGGATATTATTCGCCAATTTTAGAACACCCTGTATAATACGAAAACTATAGCATGTACATCGATTCAATCCTAGCAGCTAGTTTCGTCTATGAAACAATATACCCTTAGAGAATTTTTCTGCACCTTCGTCCCTTAGTCAGCAAAGGTCCGCCATACGGTTGGCAAAGGGAAAAAAGCCCGTGTAATTTTCAGTTCAGCGGAAAGAGCAGAAAGTGCACACGACCGGCACGAACTTAATTCCGTATGACTTTTCCAAGTCGTTAATTTAATTCTCTTTCATCTTGTGTGAGAAAACAAAACGAAAGTGGACAATGATTACAAAGGATTGCAGGTTGAAATCGTGTCAAAGAATTCCGCCAATTGAGATTGATCAGTATACACGGACGGAACTGGTTAATTCGATTGTTGTTATTTCGAGGGATAATTGCGATGTGACTCAAAAGCTTTACAATTTGTTATTTAAAGATAAATCTTATCAATTTTAGTAAATTACTTTTTCGGCAACTTATATATATGTATACTTGCAAAAATTGTTGAAATGTTAAAAATTTGTTAAATTTGAAAATACCTAGTCAGAAAACCATTGTTTAAATATTATTCTATAAGATATGATAAAAAAAACCTGATTATGAACTTACCGATGGGTGATCACCTTTGACATTTTGCAGTTGCTTATTTTGTACACCGGCGGTGGGTGTTCGCGGTTCACCGGAGCCGGCAACGACCGCCCCGCTGGCATTGCCGCCTGCACCGCCTCCACCGGCTGCGGCGGCAGGTCCACCGCTAACTCCGGCTGGTGATTTGCTCCCCGGGCTGCCAGTCGTCCTATTAACAACGTACATAATGCAACGTGAATTATTATAGGACAGGACATAGCGAAGGTTTCGTGTCTTGGACCTTCATTTTCGATGGTCGAATTTATTCATGAAATGGACGAAAGATGTTTTTTTTATACGGCTTCTTTCAATTTTCGCATGTTGCAAGGCTCGTAATTACAAAGATTTCTTATTAGACGATACACAATCAAAATAGACAAGTACTAGTAATAATCGAAGAATCAAATGATGCTTCGATCAAGTGAATGATATGTGCAACGTGTCATTTAGAAATTTTGAAATTATAATTCATAATTTATCATTATAGATTATAATCATACGTGATATGTCGTCATGTTTTAACTCTGTTTTGCCTCCGTGAATTGATTACTGAAATAATATTATTTGCATATAAATTGAATGATTTCCCGCTGTGGCTATTTCTACTAACGATGTAAAATCGTAACGTTATTGCGACAAATTAAACGATGTTATCACAATTTTGGGATTAATCGATTTGTTCATTCTGTTTCTAATTAAAGCTAATGATTTTGACATGTCTGACCAAACGGACATTTCTACTGAATTTTTAAATAAACGTCTATCTACTGATATGTTGCATATTGTCTGACTTCTGCATGACTGCTACTACTTGTAGCAATGTAGGCCATCATAGTCCCTTAATTTAAATAAATAATACGTAGTATATTTTTATAATGTAATAAAAAAGAATCTTTTCCAATTTAGTGAATTAAAAGCTAATACTTGTTTTCAATGTTGACCAAATAACGCCCAAAAATTTCGAGTCTCGTATCAAATCGAAAAACGAAAAATATGACAACGAGACGTACTTGTCTGACTATTTTTCAGTGTGCTCTTTCCATTGACGTTTTCTTTTAACTCAGCCTTTCATCATACGAAAAATATCGGTTTCCGAAGACACAAGAAAATGTACCAAAATATATATCTTTTATTACTGATGTGCAAACATTAAATATATATAATAATCATAAATCATAAAACTAATAGACATATCAACAAATTTTTTAAAATCATATATTCGTTTTATTAATTATACATGTATACAGACGGAAAAACAAATTTTTTGTTTATATTTTGTAGGCGAAATCGCTCAAAAAGTATGTGTTTAATTTTTATATCTTTGCACACATTAAATTATTATTTATTAATAACATACAATGAAATGCCAAAAGTAGTTACTAATTTTTGGTACATTATTCAAAAAGACTTTCGATATTTTTGAAAGAACCATTATGATATGATAGAAGCGATAACTACAGTTTTAATTCAATTATAAAATCATACGAAAATATAAGTTTTCTACTACTAAAAACTTACGAACTATAGTATGACCGTTTTAAACGATACGTAGATATTTTGTCACGTATTGAAGTTAATAAAATATTCGATATCATTCATTACAACTTCAAATATGTCATTTTCTATATTCGAAGCTTTCTTTGTAATATTACAAATCTCTATGCATTATTACTGTCGTAATGCCGTATTCCGCATGAAAATTAGTAAAATAACGTTTGATATTTTCATCTTGAATAAACATCCGCGTAATTTACATTTAATTAAAGGTCTACATTCATCTGTTGTGCCCGCTGAAATGTTTTCAGCTTAATCTGAATTAATGCAAACGAGGAATTCATATTTAGATATGAATAAGCATGGTTTGAATTTAAATTACGTTAATTGCTTTAACTTCACTTTGATAAGACGCCAATGCGAAATATTTCATATTTTTCGTAAAACGTTGAAGCTTGGAATTTTGAATTTTTTGCCAATGTAGAAACTCCTACGTAATTTTTTTTTCACTGAAATTTCACGCAACGTCAATAGTCGAGATTTAAAACTTTCCCCACTCAACATTAACAGTTTGCAATATTACAAAATTGCAATGAATTTAACTATCATTGAACGACAGTTTTTTATGGGTTAATTTGTTTTATTCCATACCTGTATTTTGAACTGTTTTGATAAAATTGTTTTCGTATATGATGTTGGAATACGAGAAATCGAGTAAAATTTTCGAAAAACAATGTCGAAATAGTTTCAATCAAAACTTTTTAGACTGGTATGAATAAAATTTCCTTCAAAAGTTTCAACAGATATTTTCTATCCTGAAAAATATTTTTTTCAGAATTTCCAATTTTCCTAATTAATTCAATTGAAAGTTTATTTGAAAGTTTGCTTGATCGTATGGAATATCTTACAAATTCATGACGAACCTGAATGTTTTTTAGGAAATATCAAACTATTTTTTTTTTTTACATGATCATGATCATGGTCATGATTGTAAGAACTCAATGTTTGAACAATTATAGGTAATGTTGTCATAACAACATATGCCATTTTTTGTCTTTTTATCTTTGTATATTTGTCTTTCATTTCTTTTCTTCCTTTTTATCATAATTTTTTTTTTTTATATTATTTTTTATTTTTTTTCTTTTCTTATCTTTTTTTGATCTCCTTTTATCTTTGTTATCTCATTATCTTTTTGTGTTGCATTCTTTTCTTTTTTTCTGTAATAGCAGACACAACTTCATTACAGATATGACTTTTCATATACGTGACAATATACCTCTATTTAGCATGAAAGTGAAAAGAAATTCGTCGATTCAAAATTTGGCCTGTAATAATAAAACCAAAAAACAAAAGCACGCTATTGACAACTCTACAACGAGCGAGTGGCGCATGGAGTATACAAGCACACCAGCGTATTTTCTGCCGCTGTTTTCAGTACAAGCGATTACGTTACGATAACGACGTAAAGCAGTAGCATGCAAAATTTTCGCGGGCTCTTTTCAGCTCGGCTTGGTTTCATTTTGTCCTGGAGTCGAGTAAAAAACACCGCTCGCTCGCTAGTAACTTCTTTTTTTCTCGTAATCGCGTCAGGCCAACCCTGGTGGATACTCACTCTAGTTGTGCTCTGTTTTAGCCGAGTTCGCAAGATCCAAGCGAGGCGGGACATGGAACATAAAAGAGGATGAAGCACGTTAGCTCTGGTCGTTTCTAGGCGCAGAAATGGCCGGCGTCGTGATAATATTTCCATTGTCGACACATGGACGTTTTTTTTTGTCTTGCAGTGGAAAATAAAAGATGTGTTCGTGCGCTTCGTGCGTGCGTATGGGCGTAGGCAATGCGCGCGCGTGCAAGCTTTATGTTAGATATACTGATGGTGATGAGAGGCAAAAGTAGTTGCAGCGTGAATTTCAGGTGAGAATCAGGTGAGCTTTGGCGAGGTCGATGCTACGTGGTGAAAAAAAAGTGGTGACAACCAACGACGGGGATCGATAAATCGATTCGTCTGTTTTTGAATTTTGTCAATTTTTGACAATCCAGGACTTTATTTAGTGCCTAGGAATATAAAAACTGTTTTTCATGAAATATTTTATACGGCTTAATTCAAAACCATTCATAAAAGCGAATCGATTTCGAGAAATCCCCATCACTGGTAAATTAAAGCATCCTTACCATTTTTCTTCGTTCCTTCCGTTATAACTTTTAAGTTTTTACTTCTTTAAAGTTCGTGATATATTGATGAATTAATTGAAAAAAAAAACCTCAATTCTATCGCATTCAATAATGAAACCATATCCGCGGATAAAAAATAATTTGTTTTGTATATTTTATTCAATTTCATGGCATACAGAAGATCATCATTTTTTAATTCAGAGTTCCCTCTAGTTCCATTCGAAAATAAGACATTCAAGCCTGGAATGATTTTTTCGATCTATACATCATTTCACTTTGTTGATACGAAGTCATGAGCAAGTATAGTTGGAATAGGATTTTTCATTACAATTGGTTAAATTGATATATGATCTAATATGATCTACTAGTTTTAAAATTATTTACTTTTTTTTTCTTTAATTAAAATCTTCAACACTTAAACACTTAAGTTAAAATTTTTATTTCAAGTGTTCATGCGTAATTGAATATTGGTAGCGATATACAATCGCCAAATTCAATCAGTTTTTCTAAAATCGGATTTTTCCAACTAGATTTCCCTTTAGTCAACGTTTTCAGCCAATCCATGCTTGATCCTGCTTTAAAATTTTCGAAGTGAAATTTATGTCACTTTTTCGATAAGAACTTACGCGCGATCACTACTGAGTGAATTTCTTCTATTTTCGAAAAAGTGGCTTTACTGCCGTGAAAGAGTAGAAAATTTACTTCCGACGTAATGAAATATTCATCATCGACAGAATATAGCGTTCATTTCTGTAAGAATGAAAATGTAGCCTTTGGAAAATCCACTTATAGATAATTCAATAGTTACTGTAGTGAATTGAGAGAGCACGCGATCCACACCAACTAAACTGTTTAAACATTAAAAATTTCAATTCAAATGTATGCCATGTAAAAAGGAAATTAGAAAAACTTTAATTATATAAGTTTTGTTCCGTCGAATTCCAAATAATATTCGTTATAAATCGTAAAATATTTCAAAAATGATAAAATCATTTTTAAAAAGAAACCTTTCATGTCCCATCGAATTAAGGATGAATTAATGGGCTGCGATTACATGTGATGAAAATGTCAAAATCGTGTGATATCAAATGTTACCGCATATGAGGCAGCGAAGAAAATCAAGTGATAAAACTTAATGCATATTTATGAATTTGTAATGGTATAGAGTCAATTAAAAGCTAAATTTAAAAACATACTATTACGAAGTATTATCGATAAAATATTCCGCAATTTGCATAAAACGGGATGAATATATTTATACCATAACATTCCAACTTCCGTCTAATATAACGGGCAGTGTAAAAAAGGAGAAAATCAAATTTCAACCTATATGCCAAGTCATACATCGCTATTGCGTCTCGAGTTCGTGGTTGGTCGACAAGTATGAGATTACGGAAGCTTTGTTCAGATTATTCTGTAAAAAAAGTCCAATATTAAAATAAATTTCGCTCAATTCTTCAGGGTCCTCCTCCAGCATCGATCGCGAGCTCTATATAGGAGACCCCCGGAACGGAACTCGCGTTCCGTGCCGCAAGTTCCGTATAAATCGTGATAAAACTCTGTGCGGAGATGCTCCAGCATTTCATCGACATCCGTTTTAGTCAGACGTAAGAACTTGGAAAGTGAGAAAAATGCCGCTGACGCGATGGCATTGGATTGACAAAGAAAGAGAGTGAGAGAGAGGGAGAAAATTCGAAAATTCGTTTTATAATTTTCTCGCTGGATTGCTCAAAGGAGATAAGAAAGACCGACGTCACCCCCTTACGCCCCGATAGGCAGCGGCCCAATGCGCATGCGCGAGCGTGTATACGTAAAATCCGACAGGTGCGTCCTGTCATGCATGATTTCGTGGCGTGTATATGCGATTACGCGATCTACACGATATGCACACGAACCTGCGGGTAAACGTACTTTGAAACCTCGCATATCTTAACGCTACATCCATTTCGAAGCATCCTGCAATTCGAATAACAAAAGTTTTTTTTCCGGCTTTTCTTTGTTTATTTATAGATCGTGAAATAAATTCTTCCACGCGTCTCTTGAACTTTTCCAAAACAAATTCCATGCGACTGTAATTTAAGGAATTCGTCGAGTGGAATTATCACTCTTAATCTGAAATAACAAAAATACTCTAAACAACAACACATTTAAGGGCTACTTATTGGATTAAAGCACTAGTATACACATTACGATTTAAAAAAAAATCCATTTCTTTGCTTCTTCCAACCTTTAAAAACTATCAGCTCATGTTTTTAAAAAATTCGAGTTGTAACATGTAAATCGCAAAGTTTTCAAAAAAAAAGTCGATAAATTTAACGATAAAAAGTCATTAAACGCTTTCTTCTCAAAATGATGTTTATTTCAAATAACAGGCACCATTCACCGAACCCACTTAAACCGTTTTTAATAAATCTTGACACGTTCTGTTCATTAACGAGTTGTTCCTCTAAGTGTAGGAATGCACCAAAATATGATCAAAAAATAAAAATAAAAATAAAAATGTTTGCATACGAGAAAATAGTGAAAACGGTGGTAAAATCCTATGTGATTCACCTTCCGATGTAAAGTACTGTTTGGTTTTTTTTTTGTTTCCGACTTGCCAATCCTGAAATTAACCGTCCGCCATTGGACAAGTCCATGTTTGGATGTTCGACTTGATGCCATCTACAGATTGCAAAATTAAACGCAAACAATGTAATATTTGTTTATAATTCTTGAAAAATGTACCAATGGTCTCAAAAAAATTTTTTTTTTGTTTTTTAATATATAAAAACTGAGAAAAAAAATCTTAAAAATTTGTCTTTTTAAAACCTTCTAAAGTGTACTAGTACCTGAAAGTATACGTTTATCCGTTTTACAGGAATTTGAAAGGAAAAGAAATTAGCAATTTTTTAAAGCGAAAATGTATGAAGAATCGTTTGAAAATTTAACTTTTGAGTAAAAAATGTTACAAAAAGAATAAGGTAAACGTCATTACGTATAATGATTCTACAGTTCAAGTCGTAAATCAGTTTATTTAGAAAAGGTGGAAATCGTTGATTACATTTATACTAAATTATGTATTTCATATATAATTCATGTAATACATTTTTAGTCACAATGTAACGCGAATTTGGACTTTTGACTTAACTGAAGAATATTTCCTGAAATTAAATATCGGTTTCTCGGCTAAATAGAATCGTTCAAATCGATGGTCATCAGCATTCACTTTTGCTTCAAAAAACCAAATAAATTTTAATTATAATTCGATTTAATTTTTGTTATTCATTCTTGACAAAATAAGAATCATTTAATATATATGTATGTATATCAAAAATTGTTTGGAAGAATCACTTGATTAAAGCTTGACGAAGTTTCTTACAAGCGTGTCGACGCGCGCAATTCGACGCTCTTATCTATTTCGAGAGGACTTTTTTAATATTTAGCTTAAATCTTTTATTTACGAAAACCCAAGAATGGAATCTACGTCAAATTCATTTATGAAGCTTGTCGCATTTTCCGAAACTTTTGACGTAGTGTACATTTTATACATTATGTATACGTGCAGAGTACTATATATCTGAAATCCTAAGAATATACATAATCAATAAGGTGAATACACCTATTCGCTACCGTGTCCCGATTAGTGTTACCGGATGTTCGACTCAGTCTAAAGTCTTAATTGTCGTGATTTTTCAATTCGATTGTGTAAAATTTTTCAAACCACGAATTGAAGCCGCAATGACATCAACTAGTCGACAATTTCAATAAATAAAACGGAAAATCATCAAGAAAAAGAAATCGCGATTAAAGTCATTAAAAAAAAATTTTGTTTAATCCCCTAAAATAATATGGGATCTACAATAGATATCTGTGCCTCTCTCCTACATGTCTTTGTCACACTTGTATGTCAACAGCTAAACAAAGAGTGATGTAGACGTCCTTAGTCATTTAAAACAATCGTAGCGATTTTAGATACGGACTAGACGGGGAATCATATCGCTGATATATTTCCAAGCCTATATATTTGACAAGCGTGCGCTATTATCACTTACATTAAACGAACCTTCAAAGTTGTATTAACCTACTTTCCCTGACATTATCAATATTCATATATATAAAGTGTCGCGCATTTAAATTAATCCATTTTTAATAAGTATTCGAGTGTCCATTGTACGTCCGCGCATCTCTTTCTCGACTCGTCTCGTCGACGAGATGCAGACGCTTCCGCCCAGTCCTGTAACGAGTCTCGGAATTCGTATTAGCCTACTTTCCGAAACTGTATTAGTGACGACACCTATTTCATACACGTATATTTGGCTTCTCGTCTGTCGAGGAAATTTTACGAACCGCTTAACGTCACTTTCGACTGCGCCTCGCGAATGCATTTCTCCGTCTACTTAACCTTTTTAATGTCTTTCTGCCCTATTTGTCATTGCCCCGTCATAATGAGTTGAAATCTTAAAGGTTTCGACGATGCTGCATTATTATAAATGAGGAAATATTTTTGTCGGAGAATTTTAGAAATGAAAGTTGCGAACTTAAAAAATCAACCTATCTTTTAATTAATTTTTTATTTTATTGGTTACAAGTTTGAAACAAGTTTTAAGTATTTTAAGAATTATTAAACACTTTTTATGACGAAATATTTACGTGAAACTATTATCAAATCTTTTGTTGATAATTTTTCAACACTCTTTACTTATGTACAAAGAATATTCGTTGTATTTGTTCATATCATTTTGAATTTTGCAGTATTTTAATTGTCGGGTTGATAAAACAGATTTTTCGTTTGTTGTGTATACAAGTCGATAAAGTAGATTTTGCAATATCTTAATTACTGAGTCAATAAAACAGATTACAATTTTGTATTCGCAAATAGGTTTTGTTAAAGACACTGTTGTTATATTTAAGATTTGTTTCGTGGTCTAAACGTATAAACTAATTTATATAATATAGAAATTATAACCTACACAATTATATCATTTGCAGTAAGAAATCATTAACATGTCGATCAAACATGGCGGTTTTCACTTTGTTCCGTTTATTCATTTTCTTGTAACATATAAAAATAGAAAGATGCGCCTATTTGTACTGTCTTCATGTTTCAAGGAAATCGAATTTTATTTCGTCTCTTCTCACGTCTTGTTTAACGATTTCTTCAGCTATTTAAAATTGGTATTATCCCGGTCGATAAAACAGATCACCTTCAGCTATCGCTCGAACGCAGGGGCTCACGCGTAACGTGCCTTTAAATGCGTCGGCAATGCGCCTGTTAAATGCTTTCCGACCCATTAATTTTCACGCGCTCGCGTTTCCAACGCACCCAGCTGTTTTATTTTCTCATTAAAATATATATTTTACGACATCGCGACTCGACGATATACGAGGTTTTAAAGTAGCAGCAACAGGGTCGTAAAATGTCACGCGCGCGTCCCAAGGAGACAAAAGAGGGACATTAACACGTCGCATGGCGTGCGAGCGCGAATAAAGAAGGGCGGTTATCAAGCGCCAACGAACGGTAATAAAGGTGGGCAGATCATATTGTAGACAGTACATCGCACATGCATATATATGTATATATGTGCTGCAAGCGTGCGATAAAGATAAGGTCCTTATCGAAAGGTCGATAAAAAATTGCCTCCGCGGCAATTGGTTTTTTACGCACTTTTCGACTCGGTGGCCCCGGATGAAAATCGACACGGAATTGCGGTGCTCCCGGTTCTTACGGTGCGGTGCACTGTGCTGAAGTGAAAAAGCGATTTACGTCCAATCAATCGACTCCATTTGTGTGTTTTTTAATTAGCGATGCGACTTTCGCGTTTCTCGATCCAATTAAAGAGAAACGCGCGTAATTCCACGTACCCCAAGGAACATATTCGATATATATATACATATATCGAAAATGTCTGTAACGGGGCTTTCAAGTGAAATATGGAAATGCAGTCGAAAAGAACTGTGCGTGGTGCATGCGAAACGTGATGGTTATCGAATGCGGTGCAGATATCGAATGTCGATGTGACTGATCAAACAAACCTTTGAAAAATTTGCGCTGAGAGAAACATTACCTGTGATTTTATATTTCTTCGTTGAAAATTTTACGTGGATTTACAGAAAGTATATGAAACTTTCAATACTTCAATTTCGTGAATGAACGAGTGATCAAATGTATTGCCATTGACTCGAAATATTTAGGTGACTTTAACATATATGTATAACTTGAACGCTGTTAGGGAAAATCAATTTCGATTTTTTTAAACAAAAAGGGAGAATATGCGCGACAATTTGATATATATTTAATATTTTATGTGTATTTCCCAACGTCGTCATTTGGACCTCTTCACTCACCCAGTTACTAGGAATGAAAAGTATTTCTTTTTCGTTAGAAGTACTCCGTTTACGCTTCTAAATTAATATATAACTCTTCTATCTTTGTGACTTTGTGAAATTAATGCTGTTCATTTTGAAGAATGAACAATTTTAATCATAAATGAGAGGAAATTAATTTCAGAGACCTTTTAGATGACTTCTCTTTCATGAGTAATTTAACGTTCTCTCTAAGTTCCAAGGGTAGTTTTTCATTTTATCATCCATTCTTGCATACTCTTTGCTACTGTCTTAAATTATTTTTATATTTTATCATCTTAATCGGAAATTTCATTACCTATTTGTTGTGTCTGTTATTAGGAATATATCATTCGTACTTCTTTGCGACAAGTTGTCAATGGTATTTAGATAAATTTAGTGCCTATTTATTCTTAAATTGTATACACGTTAAGAAATTTTAGGCACTTTTCATGCTGGGTGAAAAATTTTCTTGAAAATTTCCTTGTATCAGTTGACATTATCAGAACAGACTTTCATCACGAACAAAATTGACAGCGTTATTTAAAGTTTTGTTATCAATTATCTTTCATAAAGCAATGTCTCAAAAGTCCAATAGCAAATTATGGTACTGCAAAATTTATAAGATAATTTTCCACGTGTAGAAATATTTATTTTCTGATGAAAATAAGTATAACCCATTACTCCTTAAAATCTCTTAATTTTTTTTTTAAATTTCCATTAGGAAAAATAGGACAGAATCTTGAATTATAAATATTTTTCATGAATCGATAGATTGTTCAATTTATGGAACGTGTAATGAAACTGAAAATTTTTTCATCCATTTTCGTCTGTTATCAATTTACTTCTTCTTTTTCTTTTGTTTTTTTCGTATTTTCTTTCTATTTTCTATTTCCGGCAATTTCCGTCTATCATCGTCTACGCTCGATATTATTCGTACACTTTTTTGTGTTTGTTAATTTACTTCTATTTCCCATATTTTCATCTATTTACTTTTATTTTGTTTTTCATATTTACTTTCTTTTTATTTGTCATCTATATTAATTTCAGATTTTTCTATTTCCGCCTATTTAACATTTAGAGAATAGGAAATTAAGTATACTGTTTCAAACAAATTCTCGTCTCTGTATAAAAGAAACTTTCTTGGAAGTTTTTTGAGTCACCAATTATTGATGTGAATGTAAGAATAATAACGACTATGGAAATTCATCAAATACTTTTTTTTTTAATTTAGCAACTATTAATAGCTAGCATCCGCCTCTTTCAATCGGCAATTTTTATTTTTTTAAATCTATTAACTATTTTATAAAAAGTGATGTCGAAACATACTAGAATTTTTTATTTTTTTAATTTTTTCTGTCAATTTCGAGTCAAATAATTGAATTATTTCAAAGTTGAAAAATATTATACTGTATACTGGCTCGAGCCATTCTCGTCATTCCACCGATGACCATTTAGCGTTATTAAATACCATTTTGATGTATTTTCTCAGGCAGGTCAAAAATCGGCGTCCTCTGAAAGTGAATTCATTTTGCACTTTTCATTCTTTACTGTTAGTTATTTTTTACTAATCGTAGATTTCTCTACATTTTTATGTAATTTCGTTTAATCTATTTTGATTATTATTGGCTAATCTCGACAATATTTATATATATATATATTTTTTTTTTGGTCTATAATTACTTCCAATTTTATATTGTCGTCTATTTACTTGTATTTTAATACATTTTTCATTTTGCCATTTTTTAATCATGACTGACAGTTATTTATTATTAATCATAGATGTCCCTATACTTCATGTAATTTCATATTTACTTTTTAAAATACTCATTTACTGTCATGCATACAGTATAGATTTTCCAGTAATTTGTATGATTTCCCTGCTTTTTGAAATATTTGAAACAATAGGAAGTATCCTTATTCTAATATTTTGCTTTTTCAAGTCACGTTAATATCAATATTTCTTAATTTTCTTTTCTTGCACACTTCACAAGAGATTATTAGTGGAAAAGTTGTTACTCTAGAAATATTTCCAATTTCTTTTAAATAAATTCGAATTCAAATGTGAATAGAGTGAAATATACGAAAGTTCTTTGATAAGAAAATGAATCACTCATTAACAAAATTCAATATTACATTTACCTCACATTTGTTACGTATATGTACGTTATGAATTCAAGTTTATGAAAAGTAATTCAAATTTATTAAAATATACAGAGAAGCAATATGACGAGTATTGTTTGTTTTGCATTTGTATTAATTAATGTAAAAATCGATGAACTTTATGTATATAATACATCTGTAAACTGGTGGATGATATTGCAGACAATGATTTTTAAATTTTAAATTCCTTTTCAAAACAAAAGCAATCGTTGCTTACTTATCATATGTATAATTTATGATAATTCAGTACATAATATGTCTTGGAAATAAAAAGTAACAGACTGCGATTATGTGAAATTAAAAACAATATAAGAAAGAACGACTTAAAAAAATCGAATCGTCATGACTGGTGTTTGATCTGCTACATTAAACTTGGCAAAAGTTACGTCGTAAAGTTTTCTTTCAGCGCAATGATGCATGAAGTGTGATAACTCTCATTCAGCCGTGCGTAAATGATGGTGTTCGATCTGCGACTTCGACGAAAACCGAGGGTACCTGAATGATACGATAGTCGATCCCGAAACGGTCTTCGACATTCTCAGCTGTAACGTGACCCTTTGTCATCGGCCGACGTCGCAGTCGAATTACATACGTGGAAACATACCTGACTGTGTAATATTCGAAGAAAGCAACGATTATTTCCAGCGATCGAGTAACCGTGGCCCACATAGTTTACACGCTGGCGTAGTTACTATGTGGAATATCGAATTACCAGCGTAAAATCTTCATATCGAGGCGGGGGAGTGAACTCAACAAGTACGAAACTGGAGTAACCCCCTCGCGGACTCTAATGGTCGAAAATAGAGGGTTGAAGGGGATTAAGTTATAACACGCGGATTGTAACGATATTATAATTGGGATTAGGAGCTTACGCGCTATCCCTTTGAGATTATAATGCAACTGCGGTATTCCGGTGTGAGGTAATTCATTGACCCTTGAATAAGAAAGAGACGATTTTGCATTTCACTTAATTATTAATGGAGGCTGTAATATTCTACAAAGTTGATACCCAGCCAACAATCACAGAAGTTATGTCACAGTTATGTAACAGTTACATTAAAATGTCCGCCTCAAAATTGTCACAGTTACATAACAGTGATTGTGA